>SKCR01051242.1:0-38193 GCA_019454045.1 Zanthoxylum bungeanum | reverse complement strand
TTGGCCATGTCAGGCATCTTAAATTGGGGAGGCTGCTGGTCTTCGAAAGTCATCACATCATAGTCTTACAGATCTTCATGTTTTCCATTCATCTTGCGGGTAACTGAATCTACATGTTCTTTAAGTTTCTGTAACTCTGCCTGAGGCCCGACTATCCTCCCCGCGGCATACTCAGCCATGTCATCATCAAAAGCAGGGATTTCTTCACTCACCCTATTTGGGGGCTCCTTATGCCTTCCATCCTCATTTTATGTTCCCACTGTGCGGGGTACTGTCAGATTGGCAACGGCATTGGTCAAAGCTTGTAGTTTCTCGGTAATTTTGGTGATGTTGGACTCCAATTGATCCATGGGGGAACCTTCTTTGCCTGATGCATCCATGCTTGCTAACCTCTTCTTGATAAGTCTCCATTCTTCTCCAACTCAACAGATATCTATGATGGCTTTTAAGACAAAGGGTTAGCATGATTCGTGTATGCATGCGATGCATGAGATGCATGGGGTTATCAAAACAACATATACCCTTCTGACCTTATTCCTCCCACACCCGTGGTAAGTCCATTTTTGTCCTAGGTATGGCTCATTTTCTGCACCAATGTGGAGTATACAAAGATCGTTCTCTCCTACGCTACATGGGTGAACCTTGGCTACCTCAGTCACTCTTCATCAGTAAATGACAAAGACCGCCCATTTATAAAATTGACTAAGCCTATTATGGGGATCGTGCCATTATCTAGAAACAACGAATTGGGCCCTCAGTAATCACGGTTGTGGCGGAGACACAAATATGCCATAACAAGACGTACCATTCCTGGATGAAAGCCAGTACGGATATCAGACTCATGCATCTGGCACATTCGAATCATGTTTGGACCTTCTAAGCCCATCAAAGTTTTCATACAAGTTGGCCTGTTATCATTTTAAAGCGTTCAATCAGATTATCGCGAGGTGTAAACTTGTCCTAGTTGAAAAGGCCCAACAGGTTTACACTTTTATGATAAGGTGGCTAAATAACTTCAAATGATAGAGGGCCCAAACACAAGGTGGCCCATCGCTACTTTGAAAACTTTTGGCCAAATCATCATAAGATACAAACTCGTCCCAATTTAAGTGGCCCAATAAGTTCGTATCCTCTGAAGAGAACCCCAAATAGATCCAAATGATAATGGGCCCAAACACAAGAATGAGGGTAGCTTCTGTAGGACACATTACTATGGTTCGTATGTGGGCTTGCAAGGGTATGGACAAGGCTCTCATCAGCGAAGGTTTGCACACAACTAGGTCTCCTCACTCAAGGGTTCGAGCGACCAAGTGAGCACGCCTTTTTTATACCGTAGGGTACGTGCCAACGAGTGATGGTTATCATCACATAACGATCCGCCACCTTGAGTGAAAGCGACTTCATGATACATGACGCCATCGAGGTAAGAATGGTATGCAAAATATATGAGACTTGGTTAACCAAAGCCACAGACACTACAAGGTATTGTTTCGGGGCCGATTCTCTATCCCCAGTGGAGTCGCCATCTATAGGAGCGAAGTGGGGTTTACCGCTATGCCTTTGATGCTCGGCGACCACGACACTGTTGGGCACGCAGCCCATAAAGAGTACGGATCAGCCCGTTGGGGACTAAACCGGAGAATAAATGAGTCGCCACCCAGTGTGAACTGAGAAATATTAAAGGCCGCACTCACCCCTCGCAATGGAAGACCTCAAACCATTGGGTTCGGAATGGTCCCTTACTTATGCCAGTATAATGGACGGGTTCACACAATGGTATAACCAAGTCTTAATGCAATTCATGCATAAAAACAAATAAAAATGTAATAACATACCCAACCAAAATAATAATCACAATAACGTAGTTCCAAAAGCACATTAAATTAAGAAATACGAGATGCGATAATGAAAATTATAATAAACAATCAAAAGCAGGAAAAACATCAATAAATAAATAGCAAAAAAAAAAAAAAGTGGGGTTAATCACACATATATGAGTATTTCCCAAGTGGCACGTGGAGTTGTATCCCAAGTACAGACCGCACTACCGTCTATTGGGATTCGGCTACAGAATTTACGTCTGGGTTTCCATCCGATATACCGCAAGGGATAATAACATAGATAATCATCAATGCAATGTAAACAGACATAAAAAATAGACATGAAAATATATAACAATGCATATACGTATAATCATCAACATGAAAAAATAAACAAAAATAAAGGCTAAATAATAAAACAATAATAAAAGTGAATAAATAGACAAAAAAGATAAATAACGAAATGCCAAAGAAAGAAAAAATGTGACCAGAAATTTGGCCGTCTTTGATGTAGGACTTCGCATACCCGGCTGGACGTATTTCACGTCCAGTCAGGCATGCAGCGTCCGAAACTATGAAAATAAATATGGTAAGGGTGCCCTCAGGTCTTACCTTTTAAGTTGCTTTCTCGGAAGTGCGTTAGGCCGTCGCCGGAAGGATCGAAGCTTGGTTTCAAGGTTTGGTTCGATTTCTGGTTGTTGGTTCGCTGTTTCTGGTTGCTAGTTCGCTGTTTCTGGTTGCTTTTTCGGTCCTTCTGGTTTGCTGTTTTAGTGGTTATGGTTTGCTATTTCTGGTTGTTTTTCGGTGGTTCTGGTTTACTATTTCTGGTTGCTTTTTTGGTGATTCTAATTTGCTGTTTTGGTGGTTTTGGTTTGCTATTTATGGTTATTTTTTTAGTGGTTCTAGTTGTTGTTTCTGGTTATTTTTTCAGTTGTTCTGGTTTTCTATTTCGGTGGTGTTTTCCTGCTGGTTTTCTTATTGTTTTCACATTGTTTTTTGGTTGTTTTGCCTAGGGTTTTTTTGGTGATTACTTGCTGTTTTTTCGGTGATTTCCTAGGGTTTGTTTTTTCAAGTTGCCGCCCACCCCCAAGAAGAAGAAAAGAGTCTCATTTTTATAATGATTTGAAAGGATCTCCAAATATGGAAATAAATCATATTTATTTTTGAAATATATTCTCAAATTATTTTGGGAATAAAATAGCATAAATTTGGTGATGAGGAGATCTCAAATCTTGTTAAATTAGTAAGAATGGGAACCCAAAATCTCATTAAATTGGAAAGTGTTGATGAGAGGATTTGGGCGTGGATTACATGGGCCGATGGTGGATGGGCCGATTGTATGGGGTCTTGGGCCGAGGCTGGGGCTGATGGGCCGAGGTTATGGTTTGAAGCAGAAGCTGACTGAACGAATCCGAGGTTGGCTAATGAGTTCAAATCCGATGCAGGGATAATTTAGGAGGTTTTCCTTCCGAAATTCGTTTTTCGCAACTTCCGTAACTTTTCGGGTAGTGCCTCCATATGAGGCTCATCATCGGGCTCATGCAAAATGCAGTGTCTACACCAGCCTCCATGTTTCAAACCCATAATGTGGTCAAATATTCAACATCTATTTAAATCTCTCCCAACATTGGTAAAATGTTTCCCCCGACTCTTATGTGAAAGTTGTGATTCTCCTCTTAAAGGAGTTTGTCCAATATGGGAAATAATTTTTCAGAAATTACTCTTGCAAATCATCCAATATTATGATGGATCCTGAGCTAAGGTTATGCAGCCAAATTTTAGCTTTATCCATTAAAGAAAAGGGGAAAAAACTTATGTCGAATATATTCATGTTGTAATTTTGGTATATGCAAGTGTTACATACCTCTTAAAATTCCCTTAAGTGTTGATAAGGATTTTCTGAATCTAGACCGTGGAATGTGGGTAAAAGTTGGATGATACATTGTTTAAAATTGAAACGTGATTCATTTGGGCGAAAAACAATGCAAGATGGTGATCATGTCCTAGTGGGATTCATGATATGTCTGAGTGTCATAGGATGATTAAAATAGCCATTCTAAGACTCATGTTCTACTTAATCAACTGGATTTTCATCTCCGGCAAGTGGGTTTTTCTTGGGGTTTTGGACAAAGGGCGCAGTTCCGGTGAAATCGTAATTTTAAAACTTTTTAAATTACCGAATGAATTATTCAATATCAAAAATGAATAATTCATTCATATTTCACCTAAACATATTTATTCGATATCAAATAGCGACATAAATAGTTAAGAAACGTCGCTAAACTTTTACGAAAATGGTTTTCCGCAAAATGGCATAAAACGTATTTTTGACCGAACCGACTGCCCAATACACATGAGGGCTGCCCAGGTCAGCCCCAATAGTATTAGGGCAGTTCATGGGCTGCCCGAACAGTGACGAATTCACTGTTTGGGCAGCCGTCACCCGGTTGGCTCAAAAGTCACCCGGCAACGCCGTTTTTCACCGTTTTCGTTTATTTCAATTCCGAAACAATTTCCAGAAATTGTTCCAACACCGAAAACAAATCCAATACATTTATATGAAATCAATTTCATCAACATAAACCCAAATTTTCCAGATCTGATCCATAAACCAAAAATGCCAATTTTTCATGCTTTAATCCAACTTTTTCAACATTAATCTAATTAATCTAAACACCAACTAAAGTCACCACAAATGAACCACCCAAGAAAAATTCAAGGAATTAAAAGAGTGGTCATAACACTCTAGAATGGCAACATATCTGTTGAGGTTTCAGGCGAAGGGTGCGGCGAAAGCGCGGTTCGGGCGAAATCAAATTTTAAAACTTTTTCAAATTACCGAATGAATTATTCAATATCCAATATGAATAATGTTGGTTTCTATTAAGGTCCCGGATCGATTATAAGCATGAAAAACATTGCGAATACATATCGACGAAGTTACAGAATACTCACATCGATCGGTTGAGACGATTTGAAGCCGAATCAAGCCAAAAACCCCACTGTTTTCACGCCTGAACTGCTGCAGAATTTGCTCACTGGTTGGGCAGTTTTGGATCCAATTTTGAAGCTCCAAACTTCATCGAACGGATCCCGCCTCATGGGTGGACTTCCCTAACACCTTCGCAAGTCTCGTAAGTGTGCTAACACTTGCGTTTTTGCATCAAAAACGTACTCATGCTTCCCTAGAAGCTCACGGCAGTGAGCTGTGTTGGAGAAGAAAGAAACAGCCCCTTGGGCGTGAGAAAGAGAGAAGAATTGAAGGAAGTTGTAGACAACAGGAGCTGGGCGACGCCGTCCTAGGCTCGCGGCCTAGCTGAGAAGTACGAAATAACATGGAGTCGCCACCCGGTGTGAACCGGGACAAAGATTTAAGGCCGCACTCACTCCTCGCAGGAGAAGACCTCAAACCGTTGGTTCGGAATGGTCTCTTACTTTATGATATCTTGTAATGCTTGCGATTTGTGTAATATTAACCAAGTCTACTTAGCATACATGCTCAAGGGTACTTAGATCTAACATGCTTTCATCTAAATATTCCATGCAAAAACACAACGAGCACATTGAATTATTACATTAACATGCATAGATCATTACCCGAACACATCATAAACTAGTAACATGCATAAAGGACAACCTAAATATGCTTTAACAAATAAATAACAAACTAAACTAAATCATGCTAAAGTAAAACAACGTTCTAATGGTCTAATCATGCTCAAATACAAATTCAGATGAGACGAGATATGTGTATCTTAAGTAGTACGTGGCATTGTATCCCGAGTGCAGACCGCACTACCGTCCATTCGGAATCGGCTACGGAATTTACGTCCGGGTTTCCATCCGATATACCACAAGCAAGAACACATATTCCATTCATCCGAAATCACATCACATACTAAGTCATTATTTCATGCGAATAAATTCCAAACAACATGCCAAACTAACTATTCAAGCTAAACACATGCTTTCTAATTCATTATTTCATGCGAATAAAAAAATAAAAATTAACTAAGAAATAAATGATGAAATAAAATAGGTGCCCTCAGGTTACCTTTTAGTCGCTATCCGGGAGTACGTTCCACGGTGCCGGAAGGGTTATCATCCCACTGTTCTCACTGATCCGTTGTTTCCGCTGTTTTGTCCGGGTTCGCCGTTTTCATTATTTTCGTCCGTTTTCAACGGATTTGATGTTTCCACTGTTTCCACAGGTTCACAGTTTCTGCTGTTTTGTCCGTTTTCAATGGATCCGTTGTTTCTGCCGTTTCACTCGTTATTTTTCTGTACTTTTCTGTTATTTTACTCGCTGTTTTCTCTCTTTTTCAACTCAATTTCTCATTCTCTCTCTGGTTATTTTTGGGACGATTTCAGTGTGTGTTTTGTGGCAGTTTTGGCTAGTCAATTTTGGGACTGTTTTAGGGAATATTTGGGATCGGTTATGGGCAGTTAGCGTGAGGAATGAGGGTTGTTGAAGGCTTGCTGTCTTGGTCATTTGTGAGGGGCTGAGTGTGGTTCACGTGAAGGGGGCAGTAGGGTCAGCTTGTTTATGGAGGAGCAGTCTTCTCGTGGCTTTTATATAGGTGCTGTTTGTCTTCTTGCGTGTTTAGTGCTGGATGACGTTGGTGGCTTGCTGAGTGTGTAACGTGAGTGAGTGGATTATGGGCTGTTCGGTTGAGAGGAGAGGCAAGTGTGTTGGGTGCAACATGATCAGATGCGTTGCTTTAACAAGGTCAGAGAGCTGCTACGGCTTTGTGTTTATTCAGTCGGTGGATCTTGGTCTTATGTGTCGGTCAGTGAGGTTTGTTATGAGGGGTTATTTGGCATGTGAAGCAGTGAGTTGTGTAAGGGGCAGTTGATTCGTGAAGGATGGTGGCTGGTAATATCAGTGTTTTGTGCGTGTTTCATGGGTAGTATGAAGGCTTGAATGGAGGGCAGAGAATTGAGGACAAGGCAGCGGCTGTGTGGTCAGTGAGTGGAATGGATCAGGGCATCATCGTGAATGGTTTAGGGTTATTATCATGGCTGAGGAATGTGCGTGAGCTGCTGGGAGTTACGTGGGCTGTCCTTGAATGGCGTAGGGGTGTGGCTGTGTTATGATCAAGCCGAGCAGGAGAGACGTGGTGATTCTTGAAGGTTGGAGATGACAATTGATGAATCGTTGGTTCCTTTTTGGTGTTGAGAAGGATTGGTGGCTGTGATGTTGATGAGTTAGGGTTTCCTCCTCTGCCTTCAGATGCCGTGAAGATGATGATATCAGATGATGGGAGTGGTGTACAGTGTGGTTTGTTCATGGAGAGTGATGATGCAGCGTGGATTGTTCATGGCAGTGAGCAGCAACAATTTCTGTTTCAGGTTGAGAGCTATGGCCGTGTGGATTGCTACGTGAAGGGTGATGAAGGTGCGTGAAAGGGGGTCATCAAGGGCGAGATGAGAGGCGTTAGCGTGATCTGTTGATGGGTAAGGGCTGTGCGAAGGGTGAGCAGGTCTGTCATGGAGGCTGTGTTGTCGAAATGAAGGGTTTACATGGGGAGCTTGGTGCTTGTTGTTGCCGTCTGCAGTGGGTGTTTTTGATGAAGAAAGTTGATCAAGATCATGAAGATCAAGGGTTGCCGAGAGATGTGCCTCCTCTAGGGATCAAGATCATCGATGGTCAAGGTGGATGATTGAAGGCAAAATAATGAGGTGTTGCAGTCAAGGTCCGTGAAGGGTATGGATGGTTGCAGGATATGCTTGATTGTGGATGGGTGAGAGATGGGTTCTGTAATGGGCGTGGGGCACTTGGTATGGGTAGTTGCATGGGTTGGCAGTGGCTTTTGTTTGGTTTGTATTTTTTATTTATGTTTGGTGGAATTATTTGTTATTTTTGTTAAAGTTGTTATTTAATTGGTTTGTATTTTTTAATGGTTTAATTTAATTCAAATTAATTTAATTGGTTAGTAGATTTTAATTTCGCATGGAAGTTAAAGGGTCACAAGCAAGGAAAATTAGAGAGAGAGAATATGTGTGAGAAAGAGCGAGAAAAAGGTTCCGAGCGAAGGATGATTCTGAAATGGAAAAGGCGACGACGAACCCGAAGCAAACGAGCGAATAAAATCCACAAAACGTCAATTCTTGACTTTCCCTTTCCGACGGCCGCTTTCCGCGACTTCCACGACATGAAAAGGTAGTGCCTCCTTACGAGGCTCGTCATTGGGCATGATATGCAAAAATGCAGTGTCTACAGTCGCCCCCACTTTGATGGGACTTGTGCAGTGTGTGACAATGACAATTCTATCAAAGTACGTGCAATGTATTTTTACTTACCTGGCTCACCAGCTGCCACCTGACTCACCTGTGGCTCCGAACTGAATTGATTTGGTGGTGAGGTACTGCGACCCCTGGGTCTTGTTCCCGAAGTGAGCTGAGGGTCTTGTTCCCTGAATTGCGGGTCTTGTTCCCGTGGGTCTTGTTCCCATTTTGAGCTGAGGGTCTTGTTCCCGATTGTGGGTCTTGTTCCCAAATTGAATTGCAGGTCTTGTTCCTGATTGTTGGTCTTGTTCCCGAATTGCAGGTCTTATTCCTGATTGTGGGTCTTGTTCCCGAATTACAGGTCTTGTTCCTGATTGTGGGTCTTGTTCCCGGATTGTAGATCTTGTTCCTGATTGTGGGTCTTGTTCCCGGATTGCAGGTCTTGTTCCTGATTGTGGGTCTTGTTCCCGAATTGCAGGTCTTGTTCCTGATTGTGGGTCTTGTTCCCGAATTACAGGTCTTGTTCCTGATTGTGGGCCTTGTTCCCAAATTGAATTGCAGGTCTTGTTCCTGATTGTGGGTCTTGTTCCCGAATTGCAGGTCTTGTTCCTGATTGTGGGTCTTGTTCCCGAATTGCAGGTCTTGTTCCTGATTGTGGGTCTTGTTCCCGGATTGCAGGTCTTGTTCCTGATTGTGGGTCTTGTTCCCGAATTGCAGGTCTTGTTCCTGATTGTGGGTCTTGTTCCCGAATTACAGGTCTTGTTCCTGATTGTGGGTCTTGTTCCCAAATTGAATTGCAGGTCTTGTTCCTGATTGTGGGTCTTGTTCCCGAATTGCAGGTCTTGTTCCTGATTATGGGTCTTGTTCCCTAGACTGACACTGATGTGGGCCTCGCCCAAACTAAAACTGATATGGGCCTCGCCCCCGGACTGATATATGGGCCTCGCCCCCAGACGGATACTGATATGGGTCTCACCCCAAACTGATACTGATATGGGCCCCGCCCCCTGACTGATACTGATATGAGCCTCGCCCCCACACTGATACTGATATGGGCCTTGCCCCCATGCTGATACTGATATGGGCCTCGTCCCAAACTGATACTGATAGGGGCCTCGCCCCCAGACTAATACTGATATGGGTCTCGCCCGAAACTGATACTGATATGGGCCTCGCCCAAACTGATACTGACATGGGCCTCGTCCCCAGACTGACACTGATGTGGGCCTCGCCCAAACTGATACTGACATGGGCCTCGTCCCCAGACTGACACTGATGTGGGCCTCGCCCCCGACTGATACTGATATGAACTGATGTGGGCCTCGCCCCGAATGCCATACCAGGCAAAACTGATACTGAACTAATGTGGGCCTCGCCCAGAATGCCATACCCGGCAAAACTGATATTGTGTCTCCATACCCGGAGTGCCATACCCGACGATACTGATACTGAACTGATGTGATGTGGGCCTCGCCCCTAGAATGCCATACCCGGCTGATACTGATCCGAACTGGTGTGGGCCTCGACCCCAGAGTGCTGTATCCGGCAGATACTAATCATGAACTGATGTGATGTGGGCCTCGCCCCTAGAATGCCATACCCGGCAAATACTGATACTGAATCGATGTGGGCCCCGCCCCCAGGTTGAGATAGGCCTCGCCTTCAAAATGATACTGATGTGGGGCTTCGCCCCCAAGCTGATATGAGGCCTCGCCCCTAAGCTGACATGATATTCTATTTCACACATTACATCACTTCTCACGAGATAATCTTTGATAGATAGACATATCTTATCCTCAACGAATGCTTTCGCGTCGAAACCGAAGAACCTTCAAAGTACTCGACATACTCAAGTCCAATCATCTGAATGGGTGATCTGAGTTAGGCTCTATGTGTGTGTGTGCTAAGGCTCTTTCGCAGCTTAGTCCTTAAGTAAGCCAACTTGGTGATTTCGTTTCAGAGAATCGAACCAATGGGTCTAACCAACCTGGATATCTTAATCACATCTTGTGATTACTTCAGCATACTCAACATGATATGATTTTCTCATTTTGCTCTTATCTCTTTCTTTTCACCTTGAAACCTTTTTTTTTTTCTTTTTCTTTTCATTCTTTTTTTTTTTTTTTTTTCTTTTTCTTTCTTTTTCTTTCTTTCTTTTTTTCTTTGACACACCTACCCTTAAGGTAGCATTTCTCCTCATGGTGGTCCTAATACTCGCCCATGGGTAGCTTCACGCTTATCGGTTATAGGCGGTATTTTTTTTTTTTTTTTTTTTTTTTTTTTTTTTTTTTTTTTGCATTGCAGAGACTTTTTCTTTGTTTCCAACCATATCATATATCGTAGCATAAGTAAACCAGGGTGGACATCCAGGCGAACGGTCATTCATTGATCCATTATCTCTTCAACTAGTCATCTTGCTAACCACTCAGGCTTTTACTGCTGAGATCCCGTAATCAAGTGCTTATGAGTCTAACCGAGATCAGTCCATTCAGAATACCGGACGAGAGCGCGTCTCACACTTATCGTTTCTAGGGTTGCTTCCCTACCACATACAATGTCATCATCGGACATATGTCTAGCCACCAAAGATTTCTCCTTTCTCTGACATTCCTCTTTTCAATTGCTGGTAATTTGGGGCTTCGCCCCCATGGGTTCATTTCTGAATATTGCTTTATCTACTTTCAACTTGCTTGTATTCTGCCGCTTTCTCTTTCCTTCTTTTTGAGATCTGCGAACACAAACAAAAACAATAGAATGAAAACATGCGCGTGTGATGTGTAAATAGGCAAGTGTAGAGGGACTCCCTTTTCGTGATGGGTTGGATCCTCATTGTGCTCCTTGGCGCCATATGTCTCTGGTCGCCCCCTGATGGTTCTCTTTCGTTTGAAATCTGTAAAAACAAAACACAAAACAAGGGATGCAAGTTACGTGTATGCATGTATGCATGGATGAATTTCTTATCCCGTTGGTTAGGTCTTCCGCCAATTCCCTTAGTGACTGCTCAATTTCTCTTCCTCAGGCTAAAAACTACTTCAATCTGTTTACATCGATCGACTCGGTGAACTCATTTCTTTTAAATCTGACAGTCTCACTGCCCTGTTTCCTAATTTCTGAATAGTATTCTTCCTTCGGGAATTCCCCGTGTTCTGAGTGTCACTGAATATCATGGTATCAGGGTTGTCAAATATACTGGTATTGCAGAGACTCAGGCAAGTTAACGAATGAACATCTTTATTATCATTAAGAAAATGTTCGAACAAATAGA
Source organism: Zanthoxylum bungeanum (assembly GCA_019454045.1). Lineage (NCBI taxonomy): Eukaryota > Viridiplantae > Streptophyta > Magnoliopsida > Sapindales > Rutaceae > Zanthoxylum > Zanthoxylum bungeanum. The sequence goes on along the minus strand of SKCR01051242.1, from coordinate 26,880 downwards.
CAAAATCAATGTCTCTATTAATAAATGCTGGATCACAACCGAATAAGATCTGGGAGACAAACATCTCCATAAATTGCAACTTTATTTTCCCTTGCTTTCTTATTCCCTTCGACCATCAATTTCTCCAAGTACAGTAGTTCTTCTTCAAATTCACTTTTCCCTTTTGCAACCCCCGTCTCATCACTGTCTGAGAAGTTTTCCCAAAGATCCTCCATTTGCTTTATTTCACTTTTACCACTGTTGCCTCGTATCCCTGTGCAAGAAGTTTGGTAGTTGTGGGTTGGGAAGACAAGATTTTCGGGTAGGCCGGAGTCGATAATGTGGGTAGTTGGAGGTTTTTTGTGTATGTTGGCTTGTTCTTTTCCGGGTTGGGTATTTATGTGCATCAATGAGGTCTTGGATTTCGTGTCTAAGGCGGGTGCAGTCGTGTTTCATGACCCCTCTGCTGATGAAAGTAACAGTAAAAGTTTAGGTTAAGGTAGCGTGGCACAGGGCTTGGAAGTGGTTTAGGCTCTAAGGGATATATGAGCCCTTGCCTTTTCAGCTCTTTAAATATCTCTGACAAAGGTTTTACCAAGATTGGAGAATTGTCTATTTCTGATAGGGGTAACCCCAGAGGGAGTGGGCTTGGTCCTTGAAGGTTTCCCAATGGTTTTTCCATTCTGGTTGCAACACTTCTTGTTATTGGCTACAGGGGATACAGTCAAACTGGCCACAACATTGGTCAAAAATTGCAACTGCTCAGCAATTTCGGTTACTTTAATCTCCATTGATCCAGGGGGGATATCTCGTTGCTAACTTGCTCATGTTGACTGACGGTCTCTTGACGAGTCTCTCTGGTTTCCTAACCCAACGGGAATCTATGATGGCTTTTAAGACACAGAAGGGTTAACATGATGCATGTATGCATGACATATGATGTATGATGTACAGAAATAAATAAACTCATAAAATGATTCATACTAATTGGCCTGTTATCATTTTTAAAGTATTCAATCACATCATTGCGCGATGCAAACTTGTTCCAGTTTGAAAAGACCTAACAGGTTTACACTTTTGCGATAACACGACTAAATAACTCTAAATGATAAAAGGCCCAAAACACAAACTGGCCCATTGGCATTTCAGAAATTTCGGCCTAATTGTCAAAAGGACATGAACTTGTCCCGGTTTAAACGACAACGAGTTCATATCTTTTAACAAAGAGTCCAAATAAATCCAAATGACAACAGTCCAAAACACAAACATAAACACAAATGACAACAATCTAAAACACAAGCATAAACACAGTAGTCATGATTAATTAAAACACAAATCACAAACATTACAAGATATCATTTCGGAGCCAATTCTCTATATCCCCAGTGGAGTCGCCAGACTGTAGACAACAGGAGCTGGGCGACGCCGTCCTAGGCTCGCGGCCTAGCTGAGAAGTACGAAAAACATGGAGTCGCCACCCGGTGTGAACCGGGACAAAGATTTAAGGCCGCACTCACTCCTCGCAGGAGAGAGACCTCAAAACCGTTGGGTTCGGAATGGTCTCTTACTTTATGATATCTTGTAATGCTTGCGATTTGTGTAATATTACCAAGTCTACTTAGCATACATGCTCAAGGGTACTTAGATCTAACATGCTTTCATCTAAATATTCCATGCAACATAACACAACGAGCACATTGAATTATTACATTAACATGCATAGATCATACCCGAACACATCATAAACTAGTAACATGCATAAAGGACAACCTAAATATGCTTTAACAAATAAATAACAAACTAAACTAAATCATGCTTAAAGTAAAACAACGTTCTAATGGTCTAATCATGCTCAAATACAAATTCAGATGAGACGAGATATGTGTATCTTAAGTAGTACGTGGCATTGTATCCCGAGTGCAGACCGCACTACCGTCCATTCGGAATCGGCTACGGAATTTACGTCCGGGTTTCCATCCGATATACCACAAGCAAGAACACATATTCCATTCATCCGAAATCACATCACATACTAAGTCATTATTTCATGCGAATAAATTCCAAACAACATGCCAAACTAACTATTCAAGCTAAACACATGCTTTCTAATTCATTATTTCATGCGAATAAAAATAACAAATTAACTAAGAAATAAATGATGATAAATAAAATAGGTGCCCTCAGGTCTTACCTTTTAGTCGCTATCCGGGAGTACGTTCCACGGTGCCGGAAGGGTTATCATCCCACTGTTCTCACTGATCCGTTGTTTCCGCTGTTTTGTCCGGGTTCGCCGTTTTCATTATTTTCGTCCGTTTTCAACGGATTTGATGTTTCCACTGTTTCCACAGGTTCACAGTTTCTGCTGTTTTGTCCGTTTTCAATGGATCCGTTGTTTCTGCCGTTTCACTCGTTATTTTTCTGTACTTTTCTGTTATTTTTACTCGCTGTTTTCTCTCTTTTTCAACTCAATTTCTCATTCTCTCTCTGGTTATTTTTGGGACGATTTCAGTGGTGTTTTGTGGCAGTTTTGGCTAGTCAATTTTGGGACTGTTTTAGGGAATATTTTTGGGATCGGTTATGGGCAGTTAGCGTGAGGAATGAGGGTTGTTGAAGGCTTGCTGTCTTGGTCATTTGTGAGGGGCTGAGTGTGGTTCACGTGAAGGGGGCAGTAGGGTCAGCTTGTTTATGGAGGAGCAGTCTTCTCGTGGCTTTTATATAGGTGCTGTTTGTCTTCTTGCGTGTTTAGTGCTGGATGACGTTGGTGGCTTGCTGAGTGTGTAACGTGAGTGAGTGGATTATGGGCTGTTCGGTTGAGAGGAGAGGCAAGTGTGTTGGGTGCAACATGATCAGATGCGTTGCTTTAACAAGGTCAGAGAGCTGCTACGGCTTTGTGTTTATTCAGTCGGTGGATCTTGGTCTTATGTGTCGGTCAGTGAGGTTTGTTATGAGGGGTTATTTGGCATGTGAAGCAGTGTGAGTTTGTAAGGGGCAGTTGATTCGTGAAGGATGGTGGCTGGTAATATCAGTGTTTTGTGCGTGTTTCATGGGTAGTATGAAGGCTTGAATGGAGGGCAGAGAATTGAGGACAAGGCAGCGGCTGTGTGGTCAGAGTGAGTGGAATGGATCAGGGCATCATCGTGAATGGTTTAGGGTTATTATCATGGCTGAGGAATGTGCGTGAGCTGCTGGGAGTTACGTGGGCTGTCCTTGAATGGCGCGTAGGGGTGTGGCTGTGTTATGATCAAGCCGAGCAGGAGAGACGTGGTGATTCTTGAAGGTTGGAGATGACAATTGATGAATCGTTGGTTCCTTTTTGGTGTTGAGAAGGATTGGTGGCTGTGATGTTGATGAGTTAGGGTTTCCTCCTCTGCCTTCAGATGCCGTGAAGATGATGATATCAGATGATGGGAGTGGTGTACAGTGTGGTTTGTTCATGGAGAGTGATGATGCAGCGTGGATTGTTCATGGCAGTGAGCAGCAACAATTTCTGTTTCAGGTTGAGAGCTATGGCCGTGTGGATTGCTACGTGAAGGGTGATGAAGGTGCGTGAAAGGGGGTCATCAAGGGCGAGATGAGAGGCGTTAGCGTGATCTGTTGATGGGTAAGGGCTGTGCGAAGGGTGAGCAGGTCTGTCATGGAGGCTGTGTTGTCGAAATGAAGGGTTTACATGGGGAGTGGTGCTTGTTGTTGCCGTCTGCAGTGGGTGTTTTTGATGAAGAAAGTTGATCAAGATCATGAAGATCAAGGGTTGCCGAGAGATGTGCCTCCTCTAGGGATCAAGATCATCGATGGTCAAGGTGGATGATTGAAGGCAAAATAATGAGGTGTTGCAGTCAAGGTCCGTGAAGGGTATGGATGGTTGCAGGATATGCTTGATTGTGGATGGTGAGAGATGGGTTCTGTAAGGCGTGGGGCACTTGGTATGGTAGTTGCATGGGTTGGCAGTGGCTTTTGTTTGGTTTGTATTTTTTATTTATGTTTGGTGGAATTATTTGTTATTTTTGTTAAAGTTGTTATTTAATTGGTTTGTATTTTTTAATGGTTTAATTTAATTCAAATTAATTTAATTGGTTAGTAGATTTTAATTTCGCATGGAAGTTAAAGGGTCACAAGCAAGGAAAATTAGAGAGAGAGAATATGTGTGAGAAAGAGCGAGAAAAAGGTGGTCCGAGCGAAGGATGATTCTGAAATGGAAAAGGCGACGACGAACCCGAAGCAACGACGGCGAATAAAATCAACAAAACGTCAATTCTTGACTTTCCTTTCCGACGGCCCGCTTTCCGCGACTTCCACGACATGAAAAGGTAGTGCCTCCTTACGAGGCTCGTCATTGGGCATGATATGCAAAAATGCAGTGTCTACAGAAGTGTGTAATGGTTGACTTGGTAAATGAATTACCAAAATTTGCTTTATATATTTTCCAAAAATATTAAGCATTTACCACTTTAATTTATCAAATAAAGTCAAATGGAAATGGCTTGCTCAACCACCAACACTATTCCAACCACACACATCAACTATTCATTACTTTAATAAAGTGATGTAAGTCTTTCAATCAATCAATCACATCAATCAATCACATCACTCAAAAGTGACATTTGATTTGACGCTTGATGTGTGACGAAGATTTGACGCTTGATGTGACTTGCATTGCAGCACTCGAATTCGAAATACGAATGCGCTCGCAATCACACTCGGGCTCGGGTTCGCTAATTCCCAATTAGCGAGTTTTCCGTCGCGTCGTAATTAAATGATTACGCCTATAGCAATTCACTATTCACGTCGCTAACGAATTAATTCTAAATTAATTCGTTCACCCGAATTAAAATCAATTCAATTCCGCGTCGAAATCCAATTTCGTTTAATATATCGAATATATTAATTTATCGATTAATTCCAAATTAATCATTCTCTCTCTTAAGACGATATTTTATCCTAGATAAGATATCTCCGTAATTAATCCTAGATTAATTTCTCTTTCTTCTATATAATCCCAGATTATTAATGAGTGCGAGTTATGCATCATCGGTGCATTATCGGGAAGCGACCCATGAGATCCCGGACAATTCGGCAGTAGAGTAGTAAATACGGTTGTCGGAGTATCCGAATCACGTACGTACCAAGTACTACGTTCTACCGATTTACGAGACAAGATCGGCTTCTAGCAAAGCACGAAGTCTATCCAATTCTTCGGTAATATTCATCTAAGAATATTTTAAGATCTATATCAAGCGTAGTATACCAAGTATCGTGTATATCGGCCCAGTATCGGATAATCACGTGCTAGGGCTGGGGCTGGATAAGTGTCTGCCCTGTCCGAAGCACATATCGGATGTCTGGTAACAAGTCTCTATAATCGGATATACATGACCTTGTCATAATATCCCGATGGCTGGCCAGCACTTAAGAGCACTAATACCGTATCCTGCGTGACATCATCTCCACTATGACTGGAGTGATACTTCCGTCTTGACATCACACCCAACACTCTATGATTCTCAATATACCCAGCATCGGCGTACACAGAACCGGTTAGAGTCCTAGACGACCTCAACAAAAGTATACTGATTGTCGTAAGCATTAGCGTACAAGTCTCAGGTTAAGACCATACACACCTACCCTGATGTCGGACTCCCATAGACACATAGTCATAATACCAATGGGATTCCGAGGGGTCTATCCAGAGCGAAGCTGTTTCCCGTACCATCTGTGAAACACAACCTCCTATCGCACTTGCATGAGTATCCAATACCCAAATATATGAGAACTATGCCGTTGTGCCCTCACAACGCGCACAAGTGCAATACTAGCCATTCCGCATTATCGATGTCCAGTCTCGATAATACTCCGGCTAGGGATATTTAATGATTAATCCTTCGTGGACTGATACTGTCTCATATCATCTCAATCCAGGAACTAATCATAGGGACCTCTCTTCATTTATATATCTAAGGTGATCTAATCACAAATGATGAGAGTGCAATTTCCTTGTCACATAGTTAATTTGTACAACAACACTATGATCTGTACAAATAGTGACGCTATGGGTCATGTTATCCAACAATCTCCCACTTGGCACATAGCCAGTCACTCAAGTGTCGAACACCCGAACTATGTACGGTTCGCTCAAATTGCTGAGAAAAGGTTTTCATCAGCGGATTTGCATGATTATCGTCTGACGCGATTTATACGATCATCACATCGCCACGATGTATGATCCGAACGAATCAGATGATATAGAAGTATATATCTGGATCGTCGATGAGACCTTTAATTCTTTAGCCTTGTGCTGACGCCTAGCTCAGCTGCTAACAGAACTATATCTAATCTAATTAGATTTATTATCGACCCAAATGCTTCTATTGCTGCCTCAGCTGCAGCAATAATCCGCATTTGTTGTTTATTCGGCAACAGTATCTTGCTCGGAAGATTCCAGCTCACTGTCCCGTTATTCAAACTTTATAGTACCGCAGTAGTATTTAACTGTTTGGAAACTTGCGGTAGTGATCCCAGTCACTTCAAGTTCTCCTTCTCCATAGTTTAAGACAGCATCTTTAGTTCTCTAAGATACTAACAGATGTCCTTAACTTCAATCCAGTGACTATCACTTGGATTGTCCTGATTGTGACTCCATATGCTCAAAGCGTATGAGACACCATATCAAGTACATTTTAAATGTACAATTTCCCAGAGAGTGTTAACAACTCCAAATCTATCCCAGTAGATCTTTATTCCTTGAATAAAGGTTGTTACTCCCCAGAATTCTACGGAGAATATCTATGAAAGCCAGCTTTCACAATTGCTTTATGGGAATTTCCTTATCAGTGCTCTCCCACTAACCTCCTTATATACACAAGAATCATTAAGAGGTTACATCAGAAACCCATACCCCAGGTTGTTTCCTGATTCTCTCCGATCTACGCGGTTCGGTTCTTGTGTATTCAAAATAATGGTACAGATTCATCATTGATGAACTGTTTATGTTCCATTACGGACTTCGTGCCTTGAATAGTATTACTCCGATTTTCATCGAGTATCACTATCCTCCCACTGACCACTGCATATCGGTGTTCCTCTTAGGAAAACCGCATGGTGAGCAACAATTATATTGTTCTCATGTGAGATTTATAAGTACTATACTTATGGTTTCCCTTAGGATAACCTATAATTGGCACTTATCCAATTTGGGTCTTTTAGTTTGGTATCATCCAAACGTTATGCCTGACATACCCAAATTATCAGGAATGAGAAACCCCGTTTCTTTCCTGTTCATATCCTATATGATATCTGTCAAACAGATTTATATGAAACCTTATTCTAAATAAGTTTTGCACTGTTAATACATATCCTATTGAAGGAAATGATAGCTCAGAGCGACTCGTGATAAACCTTATCATGTCCAACAAAATTCGGTTTTCGTTCGGACACACCGTCTAACTGACGTGTCTCGGGAGGAGTCCTCATCTGAAAGAATACTATACTCTTTCATGTATGTTTGAAACTTACTGCTTAAGTATTTTCCATTACGGTCTTACCGTGACGGTATAATACTATAGCCGATCTGTTTATCTACTTCGTGTCGAAACTCTAAAAGTTTCCAATCTGTGTTCTTCAAAAGAAGCACATAACCATAACGTGATGTTACATCCGTTAAGGTCACGAAATATTCATGTTCACATCTAGCCTAGCTAGATATGGGCCCTCTAACTTCACCATGAATAGGGCTAACAGATCGATGGCATTTTCACTATTACCAAGTAAATAGTGTTTTAGGTACTTTACCTAACAAACTAGATTCGTAGACTTTATTTGAATTGTCAAATCAGTCCTAGTACCCACTCTTCAAAAGTGCGGATATACGAATCTTGTTTAATTGTGTCCCAGACAACAATGCCACAAATAAGTCTCTATTGATCAAATCAATTTGAGCTATTTATTTGTCATTTTATATGTTTTGAGATTTTAATTATATTCAAAATATAAATTATGTTATTCACATCTAATGTGTTTATCTCAGTATCATCTTTATATAATGAAACACTTAGTGTTCTAGAATATAAAGCTTTATCCACAATGGATTAAACACTGATATAGAGATAATGTCTCTAGTCAAACTAGTTACATTATAACAGTTCCTAATTTAAGTACACACCCGAAGGGTAGTTCCTAAACTTAGGTATCTACGGTCGAAACAGCGACTTTCGTCCCGTTTCCGATTCGCAGAGCAATCTCAGCTTGAAGTCAGTATCCTGCTCAAAGCAGATTCTGAACATCAATACATATATTTTATGTACCACACTAAGTATTTAAAATCTAATTTCAATACTAGTAGTGAACATAACTTTGAAAAACATTTCTAAAGAGTCTTGCCCTTTCTTTAATTCCTTCGTGTCTGCCATATCCAAATGATAGTCACTTTGGGATATGTCAATTATCCTTTTCAATATTTTAGGAACCTTAGGCCAAGCCTTGGGTTTTTAGAATATCGAAACGATGTGCACCTCGTGCTACATGCCCAATTGCAAACTTTGACTTTTCACCTCTAGAATAGTCAATTAATTCTCCAAGAATTATTTATTGTAATTTTAATACTTATTAAATCTAAAATTAGATTTATGACAAGTATATCAAATTAAGCACTAAAGTCATCATCACATAAACCTTCCAAAGATTTTATGCTCTACTTATTTTGCTTAATTTTGGGCTTAAGGTATAATAAGTTATTTTATCAAATAAAGTAACCTATTATTTATTCCCAATTTGAAAATTAAATCATTTAAAATATTTTAATCCCAGATTATATTTAAATATCCAACTTTTCAATTTTATCTTGATTACAATAGTCCAACTATTTAATCAACGATTAGTGGTACTATATATATTATAATGATTATAATAGTCCAACTATATAATCAAATATAATCCAAATTAATTAACCTCAATTACATTGATTACTATAATCCAATTATAAAATCAACTGTAGACTGAAATTAATTAATTCAAATATATTGATTAATATAATCCAATTATATATAATCAAGTATAATACAGTCCAACTGTTTATTAAAACAACATTAAATATTAGTCCAACTAATACTTTAATATGACGAGTGATATTTGTTTGAGCGCATATGGCGAGTAATTGACCGAATATTGCAAATTCAATTCTTGCCTCCCACTATTTTTCGTCGAGCCTCTAACCCTCTGTCGAGTACTCGGGAAACCGTGTTTCCTAGTGGGCTAGGATCCCGTTAAATATCACACAATCTTGACTTTGGCCAACAAATTGTATGATAATCAACTAGGTAGATCTCTAAGATCAATTGGATCTCATCCAACTCCTAGATCCGGTAGGTGGACATCCAAGTCCGAAACATATATCTTATATATGCCTATATATCCAATATATAGCCTAACCTCTTTCCTCTGAATCAACTAGGCCTTGGCTTTGGCACAACAAACCTAATGATCCCAGTCAAGCGCGGACCCATTGACCATGGAAGCTTCGTAATCAATGTCGATGGACAAGAAGTGGTCTTGACTTTGGCCAACAAACCACAACTTGGACAAGACACCAATATGGAACAAAGCCCCGTGATTCAAGCACATCTTCGACGGACAAGGGCTTGACTTTGGCCAACAACCCATGCCAATCTAGGATCTTGAGCAAGAATCACTCAATGGAAGGAAAGACGCATGATATTTTAATGAGGGCTTTTCGCGTGCAAATTGGCTACCAATTTATATCTTTGTTAAGGTCTCATCATCATACACCCTTAAACATGCATTCTAAATACATAATAAAGCGAGTATGAAAATAAATAATAATGATATGCGGATGGATACTTAACACATTGATCCTAGATCAAATCTCTCCCTTTCTCACTCAAGCTAGCACTTGTATTACTTCTACCCGTTACACTACACTTCTAAAGAAACCTCATTTACATTGAGGGGAATAGGTGAGAAGAGAATACAAAGAGAATAAAGGTGATAAGGCTGGACACGCAGGTCCAATTTAATAAATCGAATTTATTACAACAATTTCCAAAATTGCCCCACCCAACTAATATCCATCCGATATACATTATTCATTCATCACAACCATGTATTCACACATAAGCATGCTATCAATCAATCTAATCAAATTAATTAATCTGATAATTATGTGATCATCCAATGTTCAAACAACGATTTGATTTTGCTCGAGTCAAACTCATTTTTGCGAATAAGTTAAGTACAAATTCTTGAATTAAATTAAACTACATAATTAAATCTAATTTAACATGTATTAATACTAATTCACTATTCAATTCCAAATTAAATATTACACTTTATTTAATAAACCTTAACGACTTAAATTCCAAATTTAATCGCTTCGGGTCTCAAAGCCCGATTAACGTCCAACGTTATTCAATTCAAGTCTAATGGGCTTTAATTAATTTCTTTAAGGCGTGGGCTTCGGCAACCAAAGCCCAATCAAGGAGTAACCCCATAAGCCTAGAAATCAATTTAGGCCCATTAGGCCCAATTAAACTTTAAAGGTTTATAAGTTGCATTTGGGCTTTATGGTAGTGGTTTTGGGCCCAATTGGATCCAATCCATTTGCCTAAACCCAACTTGATAAAATCAAGCCCAATTAGCCCAATTACAACATAATAAGCCCAAATCCAATTTAAGGCCTAAATAACTAAATTACATGAATCCAATTCCGCAATTTAATTACCTAAAGTGCATTACATGATTAATCACCCAAATCAATATTTCCAAAACATGAAATTAGTCCAATTAATCATGCTCAATTCATTATCATATGTCCAACACAAAAAATGAAAAAATCAAACCCATTTTACATGCTTCTAAGTCTCGGCCAAGAGAATAATTTTGTCCGATTTGAATTCAATCCAATTAATTCCACAATCGACATCGAATTAACTTCCCGAAATGATTTCCAACACATCCAATGTCCAAAAAAATCAAAATCCAAGACTAAATAGGGCTTGTTACATTCGGCCACTTGAAGGAATTTTGGATTTTGTTCAATTCAAAATTCAATCCAATTAATCTTAATTAACATCATCCTACATGATTCTAACTCATCCAATGAATCAAAATCAAAAAATTCCATGAATTCCAAATACCCTAAACTTTCGGCCAAGGTAACATATTTGGGGAAAAATTATTCCAAATCAATTTCAACAAATTGGTCCAACCAAAATGCAATTCAACATGTTATAAGCATACTTAAAAATCAATTCATTCAAATCATGCTCAACACAATTTACCCAATTTTAAGCCCTAAAATTTCATGCTCAAACCTAGGCTCTTGATGCCATTGTTGGTTTCTATTAAGGTCCCGGATCGATTATAAGCATGAAAAACATTGCGAATACATATCGACGAAGTTGCGGAATACTCACATCGATCGGTTGAGACGATTGAAGCCGAATCAAGCCAAAAACCCACTGTTTTTCACGCCTGAACTGCTGCAGAATTGCTCACTGGTTGGCAGTTTGGATCCAATTTTGAAGCTCCAAACTTCATCGAACGGATCCCGCCTCATGGGTGGACTTCCCTAACACCTTCGCAAGTCTCGTAAGTGTGCTAGCACTTGCGTTTTTGCATCAAAAACGCACTCATGCTTCCCTAGAAGCTCACGCAGTGAGCTGGTTTGAGAAGAAAGAAACAGCCCCTTGGGCGTGAGAAAGAGAGAAGAATTGAAGGAAGTGTGTAATGGTTGACTTGGTAAATGAATTACCAAAATTGCTTTTATATTTCCAAAAATATTAAGCATTTACCACTTTAATTTATCAATAAAGTCAAAAAAGGCTTGCTCAACCCCAACACTATTCCAACACACCACATCAACTATTCATTACTTTAATAAAGTGATGTAAGTCTTTCAATCAATCAATCACATCAAACAATCACATCACTCAAAGTGACATTTGATTTGACGCTTGATGTGACGAATGATTTGACGCTTGATGTGACTTGCGTTGCCGCACTCGATTTCGAAATACGAATGCGCTCGCAATCACACTCGGGCTCGGGTTCGCTAATTCCCAATTAGCGAGTTTTCCGTCCGTCGTAATTAAATGATTACGCCTAGCGAATTCACTATTCACGTCGCTAACGAATTAATTCTAAATTAATTCGTTCGCCCGAATTAAAATCAATTTCAATTCCGCGTCGAAATCCAATTTCGTTTAATATATCGAATATATTAATTTATCGATTAATTCCAAATTAATCATTCTCTCTCTTAGACGATATTTTATCCTAGAAAGATATCTCCGTAATTAATCCTAGATTAATTTTCTCTTTCTTCTATATAATCCCAGATTATAATGAGTGCGAGTTATGCGTCATGTGCATTATCGGGAAGCGACCCATGAGATCCCCGGATAATTCGGCAGTAAATACGGTCGTCGGATATCCGAATCACGTACGTACCAAGTACTACGTTCTACCGATTTACGAGACAAGATCGGCTTCTAGCAAAGCACGAAGTCTATCCAATTCTCCGGTAATATTCATCTAAGAATATTAAGATCTATATCAAGCGTAGTATACCAAGTATCGTGTATATCGGCCCAGTATCGGATAGTCACGTGCAAGGGCTGGGGCTGGATAAGTGTCTGCCCTGTCCGAAGCACATATCGGATGTCTGGTAACTAGTCTCTATAATCGGATATACATGACCTGTCATAATATCCCGATGGCTGGCCAGCACTTAAGAGCACTAATACCGTATCCTGCTTGACATCATCTCCACTATGACTGGAGTGATACTTCCGTCTTGACATCACACCCAAACACTCTACGATTCTCAATATACCCAGCATCGGCGTACACAGAACGGTTAGAGTCCTAGACGACCTCAACAAAAGTATATGATTGTCGTAGCATTAGCTGTACAAGTCTCAGGTATGGACCATACACACCTACCTGAAGGGGTTATTTAGGGGGGTGAATCCGGTAACGCAGCGGAAGCGCGGTGAAAATCCGATTTTCAGATTTCAAAACTTTTTCTCGGATAAATAAATAAACATATTTATTTAATATCCAATAATCAAATAATGAAATAAAATTTCAATGAATCAAATTCAAGTGAAATTACCAAATTACCCTTATATGGTATTTTGTCCGTTTTAGTCCGAAATTGATCCAATCAATTTTGAATGATTCTAAATCATTTCTAGGATGAATTTATCATGCTCAAAACATCAAAACACCAAAAGCCACAAAATCCCCAAATTGGCATCCAAATGCCGTGAGCCTCATTTGGAGGGCTTATTGACCATTTGGTCATTTCATGCTTCAAAACTCATCTTAATGAAATCCAATCAACATGAAACTTTGCATGCATCATATACACACCCAAATGCTCAACATATATGAAAACCCCCAAATTTGGAATAGGTTAGAAACCCTAATTTTTCAATTTCCACAAATTGGACAAATTAGGCTAATTACATTAAATCAAATGTTTCAATCATCAATCTTTCATCCAATTCAAGTCTCAACACAATGAAACAACTCAAGATCAAATCTAGGTCATTTAAGAGTGGGTCAACAACTCTAGAATAGCAACATGGTTTCATAAACCTTAAAAGAATACATATAACTACACTAGTTACATTCTTTGTTCATCATACATGCTCAACACTTTTAAACAAATTTCCATCATCAAAAAACACAAGAAAAAAGAAAAGAATAACTTAAGAAACTCATGAGAGGTAGCCTAGATCATAAGGAACAAATTCCTTTCTAATAGTAAGTTTAAGAAACTTACAAAATCCAAGCTTTTTCTTTGGTTTTTTTTTCTTCCTTCACTTTCTTTCTTTGCTTTCTTCAATGGAATTTTGTTTTGATAAAGTGTATTAGGTTAATTAAATGAAAAATGAAAAAAACAATTTATACTGTGACTTTTAGGCCTTGGCCGAAAATTCAAAGCAAATGCAAAGAAATTGTAATTTCAATTTCATTTCAATTATCATAATGTCAACTTGCATAAATATCTTATAAACAACTTTATTAGATATTTATTTTGGTCAACAAATGCAACTAATGTCATTTACTTTAATTATCCTAATGTAAGATATTTATATTTTAATTAATTTAATCATTTAACAATTAAATAATTAATTAATTAATCAAATACAAATATATTAAATATATGTATAATATTTACATTAAATATTAAAAACATATATTCATTTAGGAAATAAGTCAAATAACTCATTTTGACTATTAATTAATGTGTATTTAAATTAATCAAGTATTAAATGTAAATACACAATAATTAAGTAAATGACTATCTAGTGTCTTTAGCATGTATCTTGCGTTTAACCATTAAACGACTTTATAAATAATCAATATTATTTATTTATGTTGCTCTAGTGCTCAACGAGTATGTTTCATTATTGAGACTCTCTAGGTTCAGGTATATCCGTCACGAAATCTAATTTCGTGTCCATAATCTATCCACCCGTAGATTATGACGATCACGGATAATCTCGCTAAACCATACAGGTCGAGGTCATCGCAAATGTATAATTCCTCCGTCACAGGTATCCGGATAAATCCCAGAGATATAGATATAAACGTCAAATCTCTATCGGGATTATCCAGTCGACTATTCTATTAGCAATCTCAAAAAGAATGTTTAGAACTAGCTTCTAAACTTACCACGGGCCCATGGTTTTATCTGATTGCTAATCATATGGACTACCTATGCTCTGGTACACAGAACTGACGGATCCTATCTTGATACACATAGGACACCCTGAGGATCTATCTACACCCAACGAACAGGCGGAGGTCTGATCTAAATAGATCGGTGACGTGACTGCCATCTAAGTGTAGAAGATGTCTCATGTGCCCACAATGGCATCTCAAGTCTAAGAATCACAAGTGCTACTCAACCCAAGAAGATTCTTATTGACGCTGGTGTACCATCCATTAAGAATCTTCGGTGAGTCGTTCAGTGTTTATCCGCTATAAACACCTACACGTCTATACTAGTCTCCAAGACTTATGGTTCATTGAGAAACCATTGGAATCATATATTCCAGTATACGACATGTACCGGTCTCAACGGGTTTACTATACTGACCAAGTAGTGTAAACCTTGACCAGGAACTGTCTGAGAATGACAACGTCATGATACGACTCAATGTCCGTTGCGACGCTTTTGCAACTGTACCATGACTAATCATTCTAAGGTCATTACGTCTTTACCATATAAAAGATTAGATTATATTATAGAAACTGCATATATTATTACTAATAATAATGTTTTACAGAAGTATTTAACAAAATACAACCGGGAATTGGCGCTCTGAGCACCAACCCCTACAAAATCTCCCACTTGCTCTAGTGCCAATATCGATTGTATCTAATACCCATCGACTCCACGTGTTTATCAAATAACTTCGGAGGTATGGCCTTCGTCAGCGGGTCTGCTACGTTGTCTTCACTCGGTACCTTGCACACGACAATATCCCCTCGCGACACGATCTCTCGAATGATGTGTGGTACTTGCGTTCCACATGCTTCGACTTCTGATGCGCCCTCGGTTCCTTTGCTTGCGCAATGGCTCCAGTATTATCACAGTATAACGGAATCGCATTCTCGATACTTGGGACAACTCCCAATTCTGTGATAAAGTTCTTTATCCACACAGCCTCTTTTGCGGCTTCAGAAGCTGCAATATATTCCGCCTCAGTGGTGGAATCAGCTGTAGATCCCTGTTTGGAACTCTTCCAACATACTGCACCTCCGTTAAGGGTAAAGACAAATCCAGATGTAGACTTTCTATCATCGGGATCCGATTGAAAATCGGAGTCTGTATACCCGTTAACCTGCAGTTCGTTTCCTCCATATATTATCAACTTATCCTTAGTACCTTTAAGATACTTTAGGATATGTTTAATGGCCATCCAATGGTCATTACCTGGATTGGACTGATATCGACTAGTTACGCTAACAGCGAAACTGATATCAGGCCTCGTACATAACATGGCATACATTATGCTACCCAAACACGAAGCATAAGGTTGGTTAGACATTCTAACCTTCTCATCTTCTGTTTGTGGACACATCTTCTTGAAAGATGAATCCCATGTCTGAACGGTATGTTTGCTGTCTTACAGTTACCAAAGCTATACCGTTCCAAGATCTTATCTACGTACGTTGATTGGGATAACCCAATCAGCCTCCTTTGTCTATCTCGATAGAGTTTTATCCCTAAAACATAGGAAGCTTCTCCCAGGTCCTTCATGGAGAAATTCTTACAGAGATATGCTTTAACGCTTTGTAACATTCCTAAATCATTCCCAATGATTAGGATGTCATCAACATACAGGACTAAAAATACGACCATGCTCCCACTGGCCTTCTGACACACAGGATTCTTCCGAATTCTTAAGAAAACCAGACGATCTGATAATCTCGTCGAATCGAAGATTCCAACTTCGTGAAGCTTGTTTAAGTCCATAAATGGACTTCTTAAGCTTACAAACCATACCCGAGGTTTGGCTGGATGTGAAACCTTCCGGCTGTTCCATATAGATTTCTTCATCAAGAAACCCATTTAGAAAAGCCGTTTTGACATCCATTTGCCAAATCTCGTAGTCATGATACGCAGCTATAGAAAGCAAAATCCGGATAGACTTAAGCATTGCCACCGGCGAAAAAGTTTCATCGTAGTCGACGCCAGGTCGCTGCGTGTAACCTTTTGCTACCAGTCGGGCCTTGTAAGTTTCAACCTTACCGTCAGGCCCGCGCTTCCTTTTGTAAACCCATTTACAACCGATAGGAACAATTCCTTCGGGAAGCGGAATCAAGTCCCAAACTTGATTTTCATGCATTGAGTCTATCTCGGATTTCATGGCACTTTGCCATTTCACGGAGTCGATGTCCAACATCGATTCTCTATAGGTGAAAGGATCGGTCTCTTCAACTAAGAGAACATCCAGACTCTTTTCTTGTATCAAATACAAGCGTTCAGGAGGTCTAGATACCCTTTCCGACCTACGGAGTGTGTGTGTTGAAGGTCCTTCATCTACTTGAACTTCAGGTTCCTCCGTTGGTTCGTTGTTTTCAGGTTGGACTTCATCAAGTTCAACCCTCTATGATCACTACCTTCTGACAAAAATTCTACTTCTAGAAATTTTGCGAAGCGAGCTACGAAGACATTTCGATGCTCGGTATCATAGAACAGATATCCCCTCGTATTGAGGGATATCCAACAAACCTAAACTTTTGCCCTCGAGGCGAAAGCTTACTTTGCTGAGTTACCCTGACATAGGCAGGACAACCCCAAACCTTAATATAATTAAGATTCGGTCTCCTACCGAACCATATCTCATACGGTGTCGTAGGAACAGCCTTTGAAGGAATCTTATTCAAAAGATGTGCGGCTGTTAAGAGACAGTAACCCCATAAGTAATAGGGCAAATCTGTGAAACTCAACATCGATCGGACCATATCCAATAAAGTCCGATTTCTCTTTCAGATACACCATTGTGCTGTGTGTGGTGTACCTGGAGGAGTATATTGAGCGAGAATCCCATTCTCCTTCATATAATCCATGAACTCACCACTCATATATTCGCCGCCTCGATCTGATCGAAGGCATTTAATATATTTACCAGTCTGTTTTTCTACTTCATTTCGGAACTCTTTGAACTTTTCAAAGGTTTCCGATTTATGTCGCATCAAATACACATAACCGTACCGTGACAAATCATCGGTAAAGGTAACGAAGTACGAATAACCACTGTGAGCAGTTTGACTTAGTGGACCACATACATCAGAATGTACGAGTTCCAGTAAGTTAATGGCACGGTGTCCAACACCAGAAAATGGGGCCTTGGTCATTTTACCCTGAATACAGGATTCACAAGTTGGATAGGATTCAATGGTAAGATCTGGTATCAAACCATTCCTAACCAACTGGGTAAGGCGTTTAACGCCAATGTGACCAAGTCTCATATGCCAAAGTTCAGTATTATTAATTTCAGGTAATCTACGTTTATTAACTCCAGTATTTAATATATCTTTAGAAGTTTGCAATGTATAATGACCATGCTGATTTGGACAACTAAGGATCTGAATATTATTTCTATCATATAAATACAAAGAACTATTCTTAATATTCATACAAAGCCTTCTGTATCAAGTACAAAAAGTGATATAATATTAGCGACACATCCCGGTACAAAATGACAGTCATGTAACAAAAGTGTCCCATTCGGCAATGAGATCTCGCATACTCCCACTGCAACTGCATCCAAAGAGTCTCCACTCCCGAACCGCAACTGCATCTCTCTCCTGGCTTCAGCCTCCTACTTTCCTTCAGCACCTGCAACGAATTGCAAATGTGAATGGGACAAGCAGAATCTAAAATCCAGCTGGATGTAACGGCTTCACAAGCCAAAGATAAATCAATAACTGGAAAAATAAAAGTACCTGATGTAGATGCTCTGTCTCTCCTCACTGGGCAATGTAATCTGGACAGTTCCTCTTCCAGTGCCCGACTTTGCCGCAGTGGTGGCATTTGTCTTCAGAAGCCCTTTTGGGCTTTGCTATCTTCGCCTGCTGTGGAGGACCGAAGGCCTTCTTCTTCTTCCCTTTCTTCTTCTTTCCCTTGGACATTCCTAGGGAAGAAGCAGACAGAGAAGTAGATCTAGGTGGGCGAGTCGGTACTCCCTTCTTCAGATCCTCTTCTGCCGTGAGCAACATCCTATGTAGCTCCTGGTAGGTGCAGACTGTCCCGTGCATGTTGAAGTACATCACAAACTGGCGGAATGAAGCTGGCAGAGAACCAAGAATGACACTCCTACCGAGAATGTCATTTAGGATGAGATTATGTTGCCTCAATTGATCGATCAAATCGATCATTTGAAGAACATGTGGGCTAACACTTTGCCCCTCATCCAGACGCGCATGGAACAGTTCCATGGCGACCTTGTGAACAATAACCTGTTCCTGGTTCTCGAACGATTGTCTTAATCGTGTTATCATACTATAGGAATCTGATGTTCCATAGTATTGTTGCTTGAGTTTCGGAGAGAGCGAACTAAGGATGTATGATTTAACCCTTAAATCATCATTCTTCCAAGCTTCAAAAACTTGGCGTTCCTCCTCTGAAGCATCCTCACCCACTGCAAGGGGCAAGGACCCTCAAGAACATAACCCAACTTTTCGGAATCGAGGACAATCCTCAAATCCAATTCCCAGTCCTGTAAAGTTCTCAGCGCCTTTTAGTTTGTTCGCATCTAACATACGCGCAAACTGGTTTGTGGATTGACCCGCCATCGCAAATCTATCATATAGATCACGAAAAACGGTTAGCAGAAATAAAGCAGTTTCATATAATATCAAAAGCATAAACTAGATCATGGATTTTAATCTAATATGCCCCTCCCACTAAATCATGCAATACTGTAATCCCAAAACAGAATACAAATATTTAATAATTAAATTAAATATAAATAGTGAAAAGTGGATCCCGTGAATATATTTCAGCTCACAGCAGAGGCACGGTCTCGCCTACGTATATTCATCAGGTAGACAACTCATTTGTCAATCACTCACTAGTGACTCCTAAGTACCGGTCCTGGCCGTTTCTCGTTGTCGCTGCGAAGGCAGGCCCACAAGGAGACGTACCAAGGTTAAAACTCGTCAATGATAAACTCAAGTTACTTACGTAATCCTGACAGCTAGGGCACGTTCAGAATTCCGCTTTCGCTTGAATTTATCTAGTATCAGATATACATCCGGTATAAATAAATCTTTATCGGCTACACCCTCACAGCAGAGGCACGGTCTCGGATGTAGTCACAAAGAAGTATTCATAAACCGTATTGACAAGACGGACCATATAACATGCATCAAATACAAATTACATTTAAACCTTATTATTAGGGATTTTCCGCTAAGTGTCATACACCCTAAATCTAATCAAATTAGTTCCTAATAAGCATGCATAAATCAAGAAAACATGATTAAACATTGATTCAATGTAGGCTAAGCATTTTAGTGGCCTAGAATCAGACTCGCTCTGATACCATTTTGAAGGGGTTATTAGGGGGTGAATCCGGTAACGCAGCGGAAGCGGTGAAAATCCGATTTTCAGATTTCAAAACTTTTTCTTCGGATAAATTAAATAAACATATTTATTTAATAACCCAATAATCAAATAATGAAATAAAATTTCAATTGAATCAAATTCAAGTGAAATTACCAAATTACCCTTATATGGTATTTTGTCCGTTTAGTCCGAAATTGATATCAAAATCAATCAATTTTGAATGATTCTAAATCATTTCTAAGATGAACTTAGCATGTTCAAAACATCAAAACACCAAAAGCCACAAAATCCCCAAATTTTCATCCAAATGCCGTGAGCCTCCTTTGGGGGGCTTATTGACCATTTGGTCATTTCATGCTTCAAAACTCATCTTAATGAAATCCAATCAACATGAAACTTTGCATGCATCATATACACACCCAAATGCTCAACATATATGAAAACCCCCAAATTGGAATAGTTAGAAACCTAATTTTTCAATTTCCACAAATTAGGCTAATTACATTAAATCAAATGTTTCAATCATCAATCTTTCATCCAATTCAAGTCTCAACACAATGAAACAACTCAAGATCAAATCTAGGTCATTTAAGAGTGGGTCAACAACTCTAGAATAGCAACATGGTTTCATAAACCTTAAAAGAATACATATAACTACACTAGTTACATTCTTTGTTCATCATACATGCTCAACACTTTTAAACAAATTCCATCATCAAAAACCACAAGAAATAAAGAAAAGAATAACTTAAGAAACTCATGAGAGGTAGCCTAGATCATAAGGAACAAATTCCTTTCTAATAGTAAGTTTAAGAAACTTACAAAATCCAAGCTTTTCTTTGGTTTTTCTTTTCTTCCTTCACTTTCTTTCTTTGTCTTTCTTCAATGGAATTTTGTTTGTGATAAAGTGTATTAGGTTAAGTAAATGAAAATGAAAAAAAAATTTATACTTGTGACTTTTAGCCTTGGCCGAAATTCAACGCAAATGCAAGAAATTGTAATTTCAATTTCATTTCAATTATCATAATGTCAACTTGCATAAATATCTTATAACAACTTTATTAGATATTTATTTTGGTCAACAAATGCAACTAATGTCATTTACTTTAAATATCCTAATGTAAGATATTTATTTTTAATTAATTTAATCATTTAACAATTAAATAATTAATTAATTAATCAAATACAAATATATTAAATATATGTATAATATTTACATTAAATATTAAAAACATATATTCATTTAGGAAATAAGTCAAATAACTCATTTTGACTATTAATTAATGTGTATTTAAATTAATCAAGTATTAAATGTAAAATACACAATAATTAATTCGTTTGTCCATAATCTATCACCCGGTAGCTTATGCCGATCACGGGATTAATCTCGCTAAACCATACAGGTCGATGTCATCGCAAATGTATAATTACTCCGTCCCACAGGTATCCGGATAAATCCCAGAGATATAGATATGAACGTCAAATCTCTATCGGGATTATCCAGTCGACTATTCTATTAGCAATCTCAAAAAGAATGTTTAGAACTAGCTTCTAAACTTACCACGGGCCCATGGTTTTATCTGATTGCTAATCATATGGACTACCTATGCTCTGGTACACAGAACTGACGGATCCTATCTTGACACACATAGGACACCCTGAGGATCTATCTACACCCAACGAACAGGCGGAGGTCTGATCTAAATAGATCGGTGACGTGACTGCCATCTAAGTGTAGAAGATGTCTCATGTGCCCACAATGGCATCTCAAGTCTAAGAATCACAAGTGCTACTCAACCCAAGAAGATTCTTATTGACGCTGGTGTACCATCCATTAAGAATCTTCGGTGAGTCGTTCAGTGTTTATCCGCTATAAACACCTACACGTCTATACTAGTCTCCAAGACTAATGGTTCATTGAGAAACCATTGGAATCATATATTCCAGTATACGACATGTACCGGTCTCAACGGGTTTACTATACTGACCAAGTAGTGTAAACCTTGACCAGGAACTGTCTGAGAATGACAACGTCATGATACGACTCAATGTCCGTTGCGACGCTTTTGCAACTGTACCATGACTAATCATTCTAAGGTCATTACGTCTTTACCATATAAAAGATTAGATTATATTATAGAAACTGCATATATTATTACTAATAATAATGTTTTACAGAAGTATTTAACAAAAATACAACCGGGAATTGGCGCTCTGAGCACCAACCCCTACCACTACCTGATGTCGGACTCCCATAGACACATAGTCATAATACCAATGGGATTCCGAGGGGTCTTATCCAGAGCGAATGCTGTTTCCCGTACCATCGGTGAAACAAACCTCCTATCGCACTTGCATGGAGTATCCAATACCCAAATATATGAGACACTATGCCGTTGTCCCTCACAACGCGCACAAGTGCAATTACTAGCCTATTCCGATTATCGATGTCCAGTCTCGATATACTCAGCTAGGGATATTTAATGATTAATCCTTCATGGACTGATACTGTCTCATATCATCTCATCCAGGAACTAATCATAGGGACCTCTCTTCATTTATATATCTAGGTGATCTAATCACAAATGATGAGAGTGCAATTCCTTGTCACATAGTTATTTGTACAACAACACTATGATCTGTACAAATAGTGACGCTATGGGTCATGTTATCCAACAAATAATTCATTCAAATTTCACCTAAACACATTTGGTCGATGTCAAATAATGACATAAATATATATGAAACGTTGCGAAAACTTTTAAGAAAAACATTTTTCCGCAAAATGGCCTAAAACGCGTTTTTGACCGAACTGACCACCCAACACTTATGGGGACTGCCCAGGTCAGCCCCAATAGTGTGGGGCAGTTCATGGGCTGCCCAAACAGTGAAAAATTCACTGTTTGGACAGCCGTCACGGTTGGCTCAAAAGTCATCCGGTAACGCCGTTTTTCACCGTTTTCGGTTATTTCAACTCCAAAACAATTTCCGGAAATTGCTCCAACACCCAAAACACACCCAATACATTCAAAAGACTATTTTTCATCACAAAATTTCCAGATTTACAGGCCAAAATAGTGAGCACAAAAACAGTACATTTAACATGCTTTAAATCCAATTTTTAGCAAGATTAATCTAATTATTCTACACCCATTCAAAGCACCACACATGAAGAACTCTAGAAAAATTCTAGGCATAAATAAGAGTTGCTGTAAACACTCTAGAATGGAAAACAAGGTTATCCAACAACAAATTGACTCAAATTTACTAAATCTAGTTTAATATACATTTACACATGATTAACACTTCCAAACCCATCTTCCAACAACAAAAGCCTCAAATTTATAAGAATAAAGTAAACCATAGAACCATTCTAACCATCAAAGAACATGAAACAAATTTCTAAGCTCAATAATGATAAAGATTACCTCTAATCTCCATTTATCCTTAAGCTTTTCTTGAATTTTTCTTCACTTTCTCTCTTTGTTTCATCAAACAACAATTTGAGAGACTTGGAGGATGAAGAATTCGGCCAAGCATTGCTTCAAATGAAAAATAAAAAATCTTCCCTTTTAAAGAAGCAATGACCGACTCTAGTAGGGGTAAAATGGTCATTTTCCAAAAATTAATCCAATTAATTATATTAAACTTTATGTTAACCAATCATAATTACACACATAAAGTTTAATAAAATCATGCCATGTGTTCCAATAATAATTAAACATATTTCATAACAATTATGAAATATGGATATTATTTAACTATTCAAATATTTAACAATTAAATTTCTAAATATCTAAATAATTAATTAATATAATTATTTTTATATATGTATTTTATTTACATTAAATAACAAATACATATATTAATGGCATGTGTCAAAATCTCATTTGATAATTAATTAATGTGTATCTAATCAAATTATGTATCAAATACAAATACATAATAATTATGATTGACCAAAAAAGCCCTTATGCATGTGTTTTCGTTTAACCGATTAAACGATTCGAATTAACTCATTTAATCTGATGAAGGATTATGAATAATCTGTATTATTCATAACGTGTTGCCCAAGTGCTCAACGAGTACACTTCATATTGTGGGACTCTCTAAGTTTAGGTTTATCCGTCACGAAATCCAATTTCGTGTCCATAATTCACCCACTCATGAATTATGGCGACCACAGATAATCTCGCTAAACTATGCAAGTCGAGGTCATTGCATACGTATAATCCCTCTGTCACAGGCTATCCATATTATACCTGGGATATAGATAAGAACGTCAAATTCGTTTGGTATAATATAGTAGACTTTTAAACTTACGATCTCAAAATAACACTCGGAACTGATTTCCGAAGTTATACCATGGCCATGGATTTACTAGATCATAAACATGTGTAGGATGCATATGCCTTGTACACAGGAGTGAAAGATCCTCTCTTGATATGCACAGTATATCATGAGCATCAGTCCACACCAAACGAACAGACGGAGGTCTAATCATTGATAGATCGGTGACGTGACTGCCATCAAAGTGTGGAGGATAACTCATATATCCCACTGTGGTATCTCAAGTCAAAGGACCACTATGCTCGCTCAACTCGAGAAGATTCATATTGATGTTGGTGTACCATCTATTATTAAATCTTCAGTGAGTCATTCAGTGTTTATCAAATAAACACCTACATGTCTATACGAGTCTCCCGAGACTCATGGTTCATTGGGATAAACCATCAGACCAAGTCACGATATACGACATGTACTGGTCTCAACAGATTTTACTAACCGAACCGTGTTAGTAAATCTTGACCAGGAACTTTATTTAAGGATATACATCTTATAGTGCGCTTCCCAATGTCAATTACAAACTACGTTGTAACTGCACACTACATTTTAAATCATAGGGTCTGTCTAATATACACGTATCACTAAACCATATTTAGTTTCAATCTAATCGTAATTAGATATCTAATCATAATTAGATCGAATATGTGTATAAAAGACAAGAGGTGCTACCATTAAATAAGTAATATTATGGAAAATGGAATTGCTCATATTTATGAATCAGACATAAATACGATCCAGATTTGCACTCCGAGCACCAACCCTAACAATATCATCAAGTGATCAAATTGGATAAATATTACAATAATATCACCCAAATCAACTTCACACATGCTTAAAACCTTCCAATTCATCCTCCAAACCATAAAGCCCCAAATTTTAAGAAAAATAAGAAACCCTAGAATCCATCTAGATAATCAAGAACATGAAACATGCTTTCAAGCTTAGGGGAATTGAAGATTACCTTTAATCTCTTATTTCCAAAAGCTTTTTTTCTTGAATTTTCTTCCTTGAATCATCAAGCCAAGATTTGAGAGCTTTGGAGGACTTCATTTTCGGCCAAGCTTCTTTTGGAAGAAAATAGAAAATATTTTCCTTTAATAAATCATGATGACCGACTTTCCAAGGGCTTTTGGTCTTTTTGCATTTAAATTTCATTAAATTAAAATTAAACTTTATGTTAACAAATCATATTTGCACACCTAAAGTTTAATTAAAGCATGCCACATGTAACCAATTATAATTAAATATTTATCATAACTATTATGAAAATGTTTATCATTTAATTATTTAAATATTTAACATTTAAATATCTAAATAATTAATTAATATAATTGTTATTATATAACAAATACATATATTAATGGCATGTGTCAAAATCTCATTTGACATTTAATTAATGTGTATCTAATCAAATTTTGTATCAAATACAAATACACAATAATTACGATTGACCAAAATTCCCGAAAGCACGTGTTTTCGTTTAACTATTTAAACGATTCAAATTAACCCATTTAATCCGATGAAGTATCATGAATAATCTGTATTATTCATAATGTGTTGCCCAAGTGCTCAATGAGTACACTTCATATTTTGGGACTCTCTAAGTTTAGGTCTATCCGTCACGAAATCCAATTTCGTGTCTATAATTCACCCACTAATGAATTACGACGATCACGTATAATCTCGCTAAACTATGCAAGTCGAGGTCATTGCATACGTATTATCCCTCTGTCACAGGCTATCCATATTATACATGGGATATAGATAATAACGTCAAATCCTTTCGGTATTACATAATCGACTTTTCACATTTACGATCTCTAAATAACATTCGGAACTGATTTTCGAAGTTATACCACGGCCATGGATTTACTAGATTGTAAACACATGTAGGATGCCTATGCCCTGTACACAGGACTGACAGATTCTATCTTGATACGCATAAGATATCGTGAGCATCAGTCCACACCCAACGAACATGTGGAGGTCTGATCTAAATAGATCGGTGATGTGACTGCCATCAAAGTGTGGAAGATAACTCATTTATCCACAGTGGTATCTCAATTCGAAGGACCAATATGCTCGCTTAACTCGAGAAGATTCCTATTGATGTTGGTGTACCATCTATTAGGAAATCTTCATGAGTCGTTCAATGTTTTACAAATAAACACCTACATGTCTATACGAGTCTCCCGAGATTAATGGTTCATTGGGAAAAACCATTGGACTATGTCATGATATATGACATGTACTGGTCTCAACGGATTATACAAACCGACCCGTGTTTGTAAATCTTGACCAGGAACTTTATTTAAAGATTTACAACTTATAGTGATGCTTCCCAATGTCAATTACAAACTACGTTGTAACTGCGCACTATGTTGTAAATCCTAGGGTCTTTGTCTAATATACACGTATCACTAAATCAGATTTAGTTTCAATATAATCAT
>SKCR01051241.1:0-38157 GCA_019454045.1 Zanthoxylum bungeanum | reverse complement strand
TTAACCTTTACCTTTTACATGCATGTATTTATTTAATTTTATTAAAAATAAGTGAATTACATCTTTTAGAAAATCTCCGTTAAATAAGGTTTTATAAAGTGACTAGTATTAGGAATACTTATTTCTTCGTCCGCCTTGTCAATATGGATATGAATGTTTTCATGATGCTATAGTTGTAGCGTGCCAAAGCTATGCAGATATGGCTGAAGGTAGTTCATTTGCGCCGATAGAACTTATATGATAAGAGAAAAATTCAAGTGAAAGTGGAAATCCTGAATGTGCCAAAGTTGTCAGGACTACATCGGAAGCTTGAGTTTGTCATTGACAAATGAAACCTTGATATGCCTCATGTGAACGTGCCAAAGCTGTCACAACGAGAAACAGTCAGGACAAAATCATGAGTCACAGCGAGTGTGATTGACAATGAGATGTCTACCCGTGAATATACGTAGGCAAGAACGTGCCTAAGTTGTGAGTCAAAATATATTCATGGGGTCGACTTCCCATTATGCAATTCGATTTAATTATTGAATTCTCATTTTTTGTTGGGGATTACGGTATTACATAAAGTAGTGGGAGGCACTGCTAGGTTAAAAATCCATAACTAATGCAATGTGTAATATTATGAAAATGATCACTTATGTTTTTTCCTTATTCTACTATTTCGATAGAATTAAACTTTTATCCACTGCATGCATATTTTATATATGTTTTCTGACTTCACTTATGGTTGCTCATTTCTAGATTAGGTTATAGATTAGAATAGACTATGATATGATCCTTTAGAGAGAATAGTTTCTTATGCAGTAAAGATTGACATGAATTAGTTCACGTCTTGAGATTCTTCACTGGCATTAAGAAAACCCTATTACGTATTTGTTTCTCAGATAATGACATTTCTTGGCTTTAGTGACATTTAGAGGTCACGTGTCCGACACTATTTTCTTTTCAATTATTTGCAAATGTTGTAAACAGTTGAAGGTAAATAATAAAGCTAAAAAAAGATGTGTATAGTTGTGTAGAGAATATCGATTTCCATAATACGATAACTATAGGTATTGGATACCAGATCTCCCGTCTAGTTATTTAAAATATTGTTGAATGATTGTTTTGATATTTGATATCAGAACTTGCGACTATTGGACAATTACTTGTTCTTTGTAAATAATTATTACATATTTTAATACTAGTAATACAATTGACGAATAGATAAACATTAAGAAAAATATTCGGTTAAGTAAATAACTTAGAACAATTATTTATGAGATTTTATCAAACTAATACATTGGATGTATATACTTTAATGAGTTGTAAATTGCTTAAGGTCGTTTTCTTTACTTCGTAACTTAGTCAATGAATCGTCGTGACTTAGTTACGTGTTTCTGATGAAACATGGATAGAATATTTTACTTGGTTCAAAGATATTCGATCTGAAGTTTTGAAAACTGTATCTTTAAAATTCATCATGAGTCTTTGAATTATTCAAAGATGTTTGATATGATCAAACATATGAATATATAGCAATTAGTTCTAAGGTTGCTGAATGAATATGATTATTACTTAATATGATTCTTCTATGATTCCATAGTAATGAAATTGGTTAGTGGGAGAAATCGAATCTTATACGATTTGATTCTTTTGATATTGAGTGTTACCGAATTAGTTTCAATACTCTTAGGGATATGCTACAGAAATACCTATTCATCCATTTAATTAAGGTTCTATTTGTTTCTACAGTTACATATATGATATGTATAAGTAGAGCATTCGAATCTTGAAATGTTTAAGATTTGAATCTTTCTTTTGTATAATGGTTATATAATTGAAACTACTTGAGCGTATGAGGTACAAGTAGAAGTTTATCATTTACTCTATTTAATAGAATATTGTATTCTGTTTGATAGAATATCTTTTCTACAATCCCAAGTAATAAAATTATTTTATTACTTAGTGTGTAATATTTGATGTTGACCATTATAGAAATGACTTGGCTTATTGAAGTCAAAAGTTAGAATGATAAACTATAAATGGAACTACATAATTAATAAGATGAAAATAACCTTTAATGTCATCCATATAAGTCTAATAGATATCAGAATCATTTGCGAAGTATTTAATATTTAATGGTTCTGATGTTTTCCTATCGAAGAAAATTATCATATAACTTATAGTGGGAACGATATTTGATTCCGGAAATTAGCATTAAACCATATATCTAAGATTGTTCATAGCTTACTAAGATCAAGTTTTGAACTTGATTAAGATTTTGTTATGAATCGTTCATAAAATATGGAAATGGTTTACGCAACAAAAGCAAAATGAGCTTATTAAAAGCTTGACCTTTATAGTATAACAGTGTGAAAGGTTATACTCAGCAATCTATTGTAGATTCTGAGGAAACTTGTCTCTAGTCGCACTAATTGAACAATTAAAGATGTGTTGGTTAATGTTAATATTAAACAGTGTATTTTAGCTAGAATACAAAATGGTGTTTCTTAATGGTTTCTTCAAATAAGAGATCCATTGTGATTTCTTAGCTTGAAGAGTTCGTTTCAGTATGGCCTTGGAGTTTGTATCATGCTAAGATAACAATTTGATATATTAGCTTATAGTGCCTATTTTAGACTCAGATAAGCTTTCTGGAAATTTATGTTTTCTAATTTTGATATCAGTCAGATTGTCTGATTTTATCAATACATAGAGATTACATATGAGATAGAAGGGTTAGTGGGAGCGTACAAATTTCTTTCTAGTGTTTTACATCATAATGACATTATCATTATTAAGGTAATAATGAGATGTTTATGAGGTAACAGGTTTATCTGAGTCTTATTTTCTCCGTGAAAGCAGTGGGAGTGGTCTCTGTTATATTCAATATAAAGTTTTATATATGATAAAAAACTAAGAGACTTGTGAGATGCTCTCATTAGTCGTATGATGAGTGGTAAAAATATCACTATTTCCCACTCATTTGACCTAATATTTTGTATATTTTATTCAGTTTTGTGAATATTTTGATGTGTTTTGTGTTATTTTGTAGATAAATAATGTTTCAGGACTCTCTAGAAGAAATTCGGGGGGCCAAAACAGTGAAAAACGGATAAAAAAGGAAAAATTGTCATTTGGCACGTCGTGACCGCTAACGTGCACTGGAGTCTGCTAATGTGCGCCGGGACACGTGGACCAATCAGAGAAGTTTTGCTAAAATGCGCTGTTGCTAAAATGCGCAGCAAAAATACGTCGGATGCTAACGTACGCTAGCCACTTGTCAACATCAGAGCAGATCCGCTAACGTGCACCGTGACACGTGTCATTATCACATGCTGCCGACAATCGCCATCACCACGTGTCATCTACGAGTCGTCCATGTGTCAGCCACGTGGAGTCCACATCAGTCACATGCCGAGTCAGCTTGCCATATGTCAGCTACGTCATCATCAGCCAATCATCTTATGCCAAATGTCACAATCACATGCTGCCAACAATCCACATCGCCACGTCAGCATAATTATTGAGTAATCATTTAGCTGTCGGTGCCGCCAGCCACGTGTCAGCATCTCTGTATTCCACACCGTAATTCACGGCATGTCGCGACGTGAGAGGCCTATTAACTCCTATAAATTCAGACCGAATTTTCCATTTCAGATTCATACCCTCTTCTCTATAATTCCATAAGAATACTAAGAAGATTGTATCTTGTTTGTTTAATTTCAGTTCTGTAATTAATTTTATTTACTTTTACACACAGTACTTACCTTTCTTTACTTTTTTAGTTTTTACTTTTCAGTAATGAGGAGGTAACTTCCCCCTGCTGGGGTAAAATGTAAAGCTTTTATTATTGCTATTTAGATTAATCTCCCTTAATTATAATATAATAACTATTTAAAACCTGACTTAATGAGGATACCGCTATATTGGCCTGTTGGTAATTATTTATAAATTGGTTTTAACCGGACTAAGCATGGATACCGCCTGGTTGGTCGGTCGGTAATTAATTATTAATTTGACTTAATCAGGTTACCGCTTATATGTCTGGTTGGTAATATCACACAAGTTAATATATTATATTAAGGGAGATATCTAAAATAGTAATAATAAAAGTGGATCCTTTAACCCCCACCATTTTCTTTCATTGTACTTTTACCTTTTTCATTTCCAGCATTTACTTTTCAGCACTTTACTTTATGTCTTTTATTTTTAAGCTTTTAGTAGTTGTATATATGTGTCGTAGCTAAGCTCGTTATCTGGGGTTGTGATGAAATCAAATATCACCAGTTTATAAGGGGTTATTTCATAGTTTGGGTAATATAAAGGTTTACTTATTAAGTCTTAAGCTTAATGCTTCTTGTTAACTGGCCATTAATAAGATTGATTGGGTAAACTTAAAATAAACTTGACGAAGGAATTTTAGGTTTCATCCTTAGACTTAATAGCCCATGATCTTCCTTGAGGATATATAACCCTTTAATAGATTTCCTTACAGGATAGACATATACATGTTTGGCGGGGGTAGCCACAATTGGAACTTAATCTTAATGAATTCAGGTAACTTGGTTGACATAGACATATGGTTTAATTGGGTTACACTGGGTATTTGTATCTGACCATTGACAAAGGCTTTTGCAGAATTTCATGTTCTAGGTTAGTAAACCAGTATATTACATAAACATGAAATAACCACTTCATCTTTAAAAAGATATTGGAATAATTCACAACCCTGGATAGTTTAATAAATTTGAATTTTCTTCAACCTACTTTCGCGCCATTTTATTTACTTGTTTTAAGTTTAAGTCACCACCCAATCATATATTAATATCTTAGGTATTAAGTCATCGTGGGATCGATGCGTTTTATACTACTTGAAGGTTACGTGCGCTTGCGTTATACGCGTGTGATTACGCCGGTCAAGTTTTTGGCGCCATTGCCGGGGACTTAGTTATCTTTCACTATTAGTTTTGAGGTTAGATACGTTACTTGTATCTAATTTCTTTTTACTTATTATTTAAGTTTTCTTGTGTTTTAGGTTCTCTAACACTACATTAGACGAACCAAAAGCTTTCAAATCCGACCGCTTTACCCAAAAATTGAAATAACCATCTGACAATTGAAAAAGGAAAGACGAGAAGGCCATGAAGCAATTGTTAATATGGAACCTTAACCTTTGGAAGTTGCACCACCAATTCCCATTCGAGACAAAACCATTCTGGTGGTTGACGGCTTCATTTCCTGTATTGTACTTCCTCCCTTACCAGTAAATGCGTGTGATATCAAAACATGCATTCAGTTGAAAAGGGAAAGGCGAGAAGGCCACGCAACTGAAGATCCTAATGCCCACATCAGCAACTTTCTGGAAGTTTACGACACTTTCAATTACAACCGAGCAGCTAAAGAAGCTATGAGACTGCGTGTTTTCCCATATTTCTTAAAAGACAAAGCAAAGGTTTGCTACATTCACTACCAGCAGGTTCCATCACAACTTGGAACACTCTAGCCACCAAATTCCTTGCAAAGTATTTTACAACAGCCAGAACAGCAAAATTGAGGATTAACATCACATTTTTTGTACAACATGACTCGGAAACTCTCTACGGAGCTTGGGAAAGGTACAAGGATTTGCTCCGGAAATGTCCTCACCATGAGATTCCAAAATGGCTTCAAGTTCAAACTTTCTATAATGGATTTTCTGTTGGATTACTAGATTAGTCCCAAGATCAATTCAAGCATAGAAACATTGTGTGAATAATCAATAAGAATGGCAGAATCATACTTACAATGATCGGTTTTGCGATGCGAGGAACAACAAATATTCTTGGCACCTTCCTTGAAACTTTCGGTAATGGGTCCCTTTTGTGTTCTCCAAATTCGGTCAACTCTATGGATGGATCTCCAAGCTCCAAGCTTTGTGTTGTGATTCCATGCTCATGGGTTTGTTTCCCTATCACCTTGGATGACTCTTCATGTGCTAGCATTGGAAAAATTTGCCACAAATTTTCCCATTCCTTCTTATAATTTTCGGCCTTGCCAAGAAAATGGAGAAAGAAGAAGTTTGGCCCTTGGCCGATTGTTGGAGAGAGAGAGGAGGAAGTGTGTTGTTTTTATTTTGGTTTCCAAAACCTAAATCAACTTGTTCCAAAATTGTTACCAAAAATTTGATATTAGGCTTTCAAAAAGTCAAACCAAAATTTGGAGCCAAAATGGCAATAAATGCCTTCCAACTACTCACATCACTCATGAATAGTGACTGGTTGTCAATCACTCAAAGTGACAAGACATCCATCACATGAATGATGAGTGATGTGACGCGTGATGTGACTTGTGGGCCGCACTTGAATTCGAAATGTGAGTGGGCCCGCAAACGCTCTCGGGCTCGGGTTTGCTAATTCCGAATTAACGAATTTTCCGTTGCGACGTAATTAAATCAAATTTAATTAAATAATTATGCCTAGCAAAATTACTATTCACATCGCTAGCGAATTAATTCTAAATTAACTCGTTCGCCCGAATTAAAATCTAATTTTAATTCCGCGTCGAAATCCAATTTCGTATAATATATCGAATATATTATTTTATCGATTAATTCCAAATTAATCGTTCTCTCTTTAAATGATATTTTATCCCAGATAAAATATCTCCGTAATTAATCCCAGATTAATTTTCTCTCTCTTATAATTAATCCCAATTAATAAAGTGCGAGTCATGCGTCATCGGTGAATCTTCGGGATGCGACCCATGAGATCCCCGGATATGTTGGCAATAAATCCGATCGTCAGACTATCCGAACACGTACGTACCTAGTACTACGCTTTTACCGATTTACAAGACATGGTTGGCTTCTAGCAAAGCACCGTGTCTACCCAATTCTCCCGAAATATTCTTAAAGGAATATGTAATCTATATCAGGCGTAGTATACGTAGTATTGCGTATTACGATCCAGTATCGGATGTCACGTGCAAGGCCTGAGGCTGGAATTGTGTCTGCCCCGTACGAAGCACATATCGGATCTCTGGTAACTAGTCTCTATAATAGGATAATCATGACCGACTCATATTATCCCGATGACTGCAGTACAAAAGAGCACCAGTTCCGTATCCTACGTGATCATCATCTCCACTATGACTGGAGTGATACTTCCGTCTTGACATCACACCCAATACACTACGATTCTCAATATACCCAGAAGAGGCGTACACAGAACCTGTTAAAGCCCTGGACGACCAAAACCAAAGTATATTGATTGTCGCAAGTATTAGCGGTGCAAGTCTCAGGTTAAGACCAAATACACCTACCCTGATTCGGACTTCCATAGACACATAGTCATACTACCAATGGAATTCTGAGGGGTCTATCCTGAGCAAAGCTGTTCCCGTACCATCGGTAAACACAACCTCCTATTACACTTGCATGAGTATCCTATACCCAAATATATGAGAACTATGCCGTTATGCTCACACAACACGCACAAGTGTAATACTAGTCTTTTACGCATTATCGATGTCCAATCTCGATAATACTCTGACTAGGGATATTTAATGTTTAAACCTTCGTGGATTGATAATGTCTCATATCATCTCAATCCGGAACTAATCATAAGGACCTTCTATCATTTATACATCTTGGTAATCTAATTACAAATGATAAAAGGGCAATTTCCTTTGTCACATAGTTAATTTGTACAACAACACCATGACCTGTACAAATAGTGATGCTATGGGTCATAATTGTCCAACAGTCTCCCACTTGGCCTATAGCCAATCACTCAAGTGTCCTACACCCGAACTATGTACGGTTCGCTCAAACTTCTGCTGAGGAAAGGCTTTCATCAGCGGATTTGCATGGTTATCATCTGATGCGATTTATTCGATCATCACATCGCCACGATGTATGATCCGAACGAATCAGATGAATATTTGAAGTATATATCTGGATCGTTGATGAGACCATTAATTCTTTAGCCTATGCCTAAGCCTAGCTCAGCTGCTAACAGAAATACTCCTAATCTAATTAGGATTATTATCAATCCAAAAGGCTTCTATTATTGCCTCAGCTGCATCAATATTCCGCTTTTGTTGTTTATTCGGTAATAGTATCTTGCTTGGAAGATTTCCAGCTCACTGTTCCGTTATTCAAACTAAAGGATATTACCTTTATTAATAGTATATTACCTTTATTACGACTTATAGTCGTTTATATCGGTTAGGAAACTTGCAACGGTGAACCCAGTCACTTCAAGTTCTCCTTCTCCATAGTATAAGAAAGCATCCTTAGTTCATCTAAGATACTAAAGGATGTTCTTAACATCAATCCAATGACTATCACTTGGATAGGCCCGATTGTGACTCCATATGCTGAAAGCATATGAGACCCAGGTCACGTACATTTTTCATTGTACGAGTTCTCGGAGAGTATTAACAACTTTAAATCTATCCTAGTAGATTTTTATTCCTAGAATAAAGGTTGTTTCTCCCAAGAATTCTACGGAGAATTTTTATTACATTATGGGACTGTCATTTCCAAGAAATGATATATCATCATTATTTAGGACATTCAATGTCAGTGCGCTCCCACTAACCTCCTTATATACAGAAGAATCATTTTCGTCTTGAATTAAATCATATACCATTATGATTACATCAAAACGATAATTCCAAGAACGCAATGCTTGCTTCAATCCATATGTGGATCGAATAACCTGCAAACCTTGTTTGCTTGTTTTAGTACGAAAAAACCGTCAGGATGTTGTAAACATCCTCCAAAAGGTTTCCGTTTAAGGAAAGCGATTTTGACGTTCAGCTGCCATATTTCATAAATGAAACATGTCGCATCAGCAAACATTATCCAAATAGATTTATCCATGACAACAGGTAAAAGGTTTCGTCGTAATCGACACAATGTTGATAACGATACCTTTTTGCTACAAGCCTAGCTTAATGATACCTTGTATCACTTCCTCATACGTAGTCAGTTTGTATCCCTCAATAAGATTGACATCTTTATGAGGTGAGATCAGAAACCCATACCCCAAGTTGTTTTCTGACTCTCTCCGACTTACGCGGTTCTTGTGTATTCGAAGATTATGGTATAATTTCATCATTGATTAACTATTTGTGTTCCATTAATGAATCGATGCCTTGAATAGTATTACTCCGATTTTCATCGAGTTTTACTTTCCTCCCAATTACCACTGCATATATGTATTCCTCTTAGGATAACCACATGGTGAGCAACAATTACATTGTTCTCTTGTGAGTTGTATAAGTACTATACTTTGGTTTCCCTAGGATAACCCACAACTTAGGCACTTATCCGATTTGGGTTTTAGTTTGGTATCATCCAAACATATGCCTAACATACCTAAATCTTCAGGATTGAGAAAACCTAGTTTCTTTCCTGTTCATATCTAATATGAAGTTCTGTATAACAGATTTTTATGGAACCTTATTCAAAATAAGTTTTGCACTGTCTAATGCGTATCCTTTGAAGGAAATGGTAGCTCAGAGTGACTCATGATTAACGTTATCAAGTCCAACAAAATTCGGTTTCTTTGTTCGGACACACTGTCAAATTGACGTGTTCCGGGAGGAGTCCTCATTGAAAGAATACTATACTCTTTCAAGTATTTGAGAAACTTATTGCTTAAGTATTTTCATCATGGTCCAATCATGGTGTTTAATACTTTAGCTGATCTGTTTGTCTACTTCGTGTCGAAGCTCTTTGATTTCATTAAAATTTTTCGATCCGTGTTTCAAAAGAAACACATAACCATAACGCGATGCCACATCCGTAAAGGTCAGGAAACATTCATATCCACATCTAGCCTAGCTAGATATGGGCCCACTTACGTCACTATGAACAAGGGCTAATAGATCGGTGGCACTTGTACTTTTACCAAGTAAAAGGTGTTATAGGCATTTTGCCTATTAAACTAGATTCGTATACTTTATTTGATTGAATCAAATTTATCCTAGTACCCATTCTTCGAAAGTGTGGATATACGAGTCTTGTTAATTGTGTCCCAGACAACAATGCCACAAATAAGTCTCAACTGATTAATTCAGTTTTAGCTATTTGTTTGTCATGTATTATGTTTGAGATTCATTTATATTCTAAATATAAATACTGTATATATTTATGTACCACATCCAGTATCTAAAATCCAATTTTAATACTAGCAGTGAACATGTTTATGACAAACATATTTGAAGTCGGAGCCTTACACCGTCTTCAATTCCTTCATGTTTGCCTTGTCCATACGGCAGTCACACCTCCAGTGACCCCGTTTGCCACCGTTTAGGCAGACATTTGGGATATGTCATATGTCTTCCCAGAAGATTATAATGATTTTGCCTTTGCCCATTTTCCACACCCCAGAAGCCTTTGGCCAAGCCTTGGCTTTCTAGGACGTTGAAGTAAGATGCGCCTTGCGCTTCTTGCCCTATTGCAAACTCTGGCTTTGTCTCATTGAGTATAGCCATTAACTCTCATAGAGTTTTCTATTGCAATTTTTACTTCTAAGATCTAACGATAGATCTATGAAGATCCTTCAATTTCAATATCATACTATAAGGATCTAATCCTTAGTTCTGACTAAGAAATGAAGGAGTCTTTGCGGCAAGCATAACGAATTAAACACTAAGGTTATCATCACATGAATATTCCAAATATCATGTTCTACTATTTGCTCAACTTCGGGCTTAGGCTCGAGACGTCACTATATCAAATAAAGTAACTTCTCGGTTTCCAGGACTATCCTGAGATTTTATTCCCAATCTGAAAATTAAAGCCGTTTAAAAAATATTTTCACCCAGGTTTATGTTTTAAACGCTAATCTTTCAATTATTCTTGATTGCTATAGTCCAACTATCCAATCAACGATTTCAGGTACTATTTAATATAATGATTACGATAGTCTAACTATATAATCAACTATTATTTAATAGGTTAATTCAAATATATTGATTACTATAATCCAATTATAAAATCAATTATTAATTGAAATAATTTGAATACAGTCCAACTGTTTAATTTAAAACAATAATTAAATATTAGTCCAACTAATAAATAATTACGTATTGACGAAAAATTGAAATGAGCGCGTATTGGCAAGTAACTAAACGAATATTGTAAATTTAATATTTGCCTCCCACTATTTTTCGGCGAGCCTCTAACCCTCTGTGGAGTACTCGGGAAACCTTGTTTCCTAGTGGGCTAGGATCCCGTTAAATAACACACAATCTTGACTTTGGCCAACAAATTGTATGATAATTAACTAGGTAGATCTCTAAGATCAATTGGATCCCATCCAATTCCTAGATCCAGTAGGTGGACATCCAAGTCCGAAACATATATCTTATATATGCCAATATACCCAATATGTTCCCTAACCTTTTTCCTCTGAATCAATTAAGCATTGGCTTTGGCACAACAAACTTAATGATCCCAGTTAAGCGTGACCCATTGACTATGGAAAGCTTCATAATCGATGTCGATGGACAAGAAGTGATCTTGACTTTGGCCAACAAATCACAACTTGGACAAGACACCGATATGGAACAAAGCCTTCATGATTCAAACACATCCGCGACGGACAAAGGTCTTGACTTTGGCCAACAAACCAGTGCCAATCTTGGATCTTGAGTAAGAATCACTCAATGGAAGGAAAAAACGCTTAATATATGTTGAGGGTTTTTCGCGTAAATTGGCAACCAATTTATTATATTTGTTAAGGTCTCATCATCATACACCCTTAAACATGCATTCTAAAAACATAATAAGGCGCGTATAAATAAATATAATAATGATATTGAATGGATATTTAAACACATTGTTCCTAGAACAAATCTCTCCATTTTCTCTCTCCCGCTAGCACAAGTATTACTTCTACCCGATTACATAACACTTCTAAAGAAACCTCATTTACATTAAGGGGAATAGGTGAGAAGAGAAATACACAAAGTCAAGAGGTAACAGGCTGGACACGCAGGTCCAATTAATAAATTCTAAATTTATTACAACAATCTCCAAAATTGCCCTCACCCATCTAATATCCATCTGATATACATTATTCATACATCGCATCCATGTATTCACACAAAGCATGTTATCAATCAATCTAATCCAATTAATTAATCTGAAATTTAATGACCATCCAATGTTCAAACAACGATTTGATTTTGCGCGAGTCCGACTCGTTTTGCGAATAAGTACTCAAAGTACGAATTCTCGAATTATATTAAACTACAACATTAAATCCAATTTAATTTGTATTTAATACTAATTCTATATTTAATTCTAAATTAAATAATTACACTTTTTAATGTGCCTTTACGACTTAGATTTTAAATCTAATCGTTACGGGTGTCAAAGCCCGATTAACATCCAATGTTAATTTAATTAAAGTCCAATGGGCTCTTAATTAATTTCATAAGGCATGGACTTTTGGTCAATATGGGTCAAACCCAAATACCAAAGCCCATTTAAGGAATCACCTTTATTTTCCAAGAAACCAATTTAGGCCCATTAGGCCCAATTAATATTAAAGGTCCATTAGTTATATTTGGACTTTATGGATATGGTTTTGGGCCCAATTGGATCCAACCAATTAGCCTAAACCAAACGTGGCCCAACCAAGCCCATTAAGCCCAATTACAACTTTACAAGCCCAATTCCAAATTTGGCCAAATTAATTAAATTACCAAAATTCTAAATTTCATAATTTAATTAACCTAAAGTGTATACCATAATTAATTAACCAAATTAATATTTCCAAAACATCAATTTACACAATTAATTATGCTCATTATCATCAAAACTTGTCCAACACATTTGAATCAAAAATCAATCATTTTCATGCTTTACATGTCACGACATTTTAGGGTTTTTATTGTCCGATTCGATTTCAATCCAATTGAATCCTAAATCAACATTTCCCTAATGATTTCAACTCATCCAATGATCAAAATCAAAAAATTCCATGACATTAGGGCAAGCATAAGTTTCGGCCAAGCCTACTTATTGGGGAAAAATTGATCCAATCCAATTTTCATCAAATTGATCATGCATAACACCGTGTTATCATCATTCAAGCATATATCAACAATCAATTTCATCAAGACATGCTCAAATCATTTTTAGCCAATTTTACCATAATTCCAATTTCATGCTCAAAATGGCTCTGATACCATTGTTGGGTTACTAGATTTGTCCCAAGATCAATTCAAGCATAGAAACATTGTGTGAATAATCAAAGAAGAATGGCGGAATCATACTTACAATGATCGGTTTTGCGATGCGAGGAACAACAAATATTCTTGGCACCTTCCTTGAAGCTTTCAGCCATGGGTCCCTTTTATGTTCTCCAAATTCGGTCAACTCCATGGATGGATCTCCAAGCTCCAAGCTTTGTGTTGTGATTCCATGCTCATGGGTTTGTCTCCCTATCACCTTGGATGACTCTTCATGTGCTAGCATTGGAAAAATTTGCCACAAATTTTCCCATTCCATCTTGTTATTTTCGGCCTTGCCAAGAAAATGGAGAAAGAAGAAGTTTGGCCCTTGGCCGATTGTTAGAGAGAGAGAGAGGAGGAAGTGTGTTGTTTTTATTTTGGTTTCCAAAACCTAAATCAACTTGTTCCAAAATTGTTACAAAAATTTGGTATTAAGCTTTCAAAAAGTCAAACCAAAATTTGGAGCCAAATTAGCAATAAATGCCTTCCAACTACTCACATCACTTATGAATAGTGACTGGTTGTCAATCACTCAAAGTGACAAGACATCCATCACATGAATGAAGAGTGATGTCACGCGTGATGTGACTTGTGGGCCGCACTTGAATTTGAAATGCGAGTGGGCCCACAAACGCTCCCGGGCTCGGGTTCGCTAATTCCGAATTAACGAATTTTCCGTTGCGACGTAATTAAATCAAATTTAATTAAATAATTATGCCTAGAAAAATTACTATTCACATCGCTAGCGAATTAATTCTAAATTAACTCGTTCGCTCGAATTAAAATCTAATTTTAATTTCACGTCGAAATCCAATTTCGTATAATATATCGAATATATTATTCTCTCTCTTTAAATGATATTTTATCCCAGATAAAATATCTCCGTAATTAATCCCAGATTAATTTTCTCTCTCTTATAATTTATCCCAGATTAATAAAGTGCGAGTCATACGTCATCGGTGAATCTTCGGGAAGCGACCCATGAGATCCCCAGATATGTTGGCAGTAAATCCGGTCGTCGGACTATCCGAACACGTACGTACCTAGTACTACGCTTTTACCGATTTACAAGACATGGTTGGCTTCTAGCAAAACACCGTGCCTACCCAATTCTTTAGAAATATTCTTAAAGGAATATGTGATCTATATCAGGCGTAGTATACGTAGTATTACATATTACGATCCAGTATCAGATGTCACGTGTTAGGCCTGGGGCTGGAATTGTGTCTGCCCCGTACGAAGCACATATCGGATCTCTGGTAACTAGTGTCTATAATCGGATAATCATGACCTAGTCATATTATCCCAATTACTGCAGTACAAAAGAGCACCAGTTCCGTATCCTATGTGATCATCATCTCCCCTATGACTGGAGTGATACTTCCATCTTGACATCACACCCAATACATTACGATTCTCAATATACCCAGAAGAGGCGTACACAAAACCTGTTAAAGCACTGGACGACCAAAACCAAAGTATATTGATTGTCGCAAGTATTAGCGGTGCAAGTCTCAGGTTAAGACCAAATACGCCTACCCTGATTCGGACTTCCATAGACACATAGTTATACTACCAATGGAATTCCGAGGGGTCTATCCAGAGCGAAGCTGTTCCCGTACCATCGGTAAACACAACCTCCTATTACACTTGCATGAGTATCCTATACCCAAATATATGAGAACTATGCTGTTATGCTCCCACAACGCGCACAAGTGTAATACTAGTCTTTTACGCATTATCGATGTCCAATCTCGATAATACTCTAACTAGGGATATTTAATGATTAAACCTTCGTGGATTGATATTGTCTCATATCATCTCAATACAGAACTAATTATAAGGACCTTCTATAATTTATACATCTTGGTAATCTAATTACAAATGATAAAAGGGCAATTTCCTTTGTCACATAGTTAATTTGTACAACAACACCATGATCTGTACAAATAGTGATGCTATGGTCATAATTGTCCAATATTTTCTGGACTGATGAGAACCACAATTGATGCTGCTGCTGGAGATGCGCTAATGGCAAAAGGATAAGATCAAGCCTGTGACCTAATTGAATAAATGGCTAACAACAATTCCTTGTGTCCAACAGAAAGGAGCTCGATCCAGAGAATTACAGGAATTTATGAAGTTGGAGCCAACTCAGCAGTGAATACTAAGTTGGATCAGATGTGCAAATGCTTGGAAACACTCACCGCGAAAGTTGCCGGAGCAACAAGTTCACCTTATGGAGGAGGACCATAGCCAAATCAATAAGAAGAGACGATGAAATATGTCAACAATTTCAACAGACAGGGGAACAATCCATATTCCAACACCTACAACCCAGGGTGGAGGAATCATCCCAATTTTTCATGGAGCAACAATTCAGGGTAAAAGAACAATCCACCACCTGGATTCCAACAACAAAACAAAGGTCAATAGTTTGAAAAAGAACCAGAAATGAAAGAATGGATTGCAGAGATGTTAAAAAAGCAACAAGCAACATATGATGCTATGTTTCAAAGCCAATCTGCCTCTATCAAAGCACTGGAGAATCAAATTTGACAACAGGCCAATGCTCAGAGTTACAGACCGCTAGGAAATCTTCCCAGCAACATAGAACCAAATCCAAGAATCCGAGGGAATGAGCAATGTCAAGCCACCACCTTGAAAAGCAGTACTGAAATCAATAAAGATGTTGGAATCAAGGCATCCATTGAGGAATTTCCAAAACAAGCAGTTCCATAGATGGAGGAAAAACAAGCAAAGGAAAAAGATCAAATCACTACACTACCACATTTTCCACAGCGTCTTTAGAAAAAAAAACTGGACAAGCAGTTTGCTCATTTCTTTGAGGTTTACAAAAAGTTGCACATCAACATCCCATTTCCAGAAGCGTTGGAAGAAATGCCCAAGTATGTCAATTTCATGAAAGACATTCTTTCATGAAAACAGAGATTGGGAGATTACGAGACAGTAGCAATGACAGAAGAATGCAGCGCCATCATTCAGAGGAAACTTCCCCCGAAGTTGAAAGATCCTGGCAGTTTTAATGTCCCATGCACCATTGGAGAACATTATATCGGAAAGGTTTTATGTGATTTAGGTGCAAGTGTTAATTTGATGCCTTTTTTCGATTTACAGGAAACTACAAATTGGAGAAGCAATGCCCACATCAATCTCTCTATAACTTGCTGATAGAACGCTCGCATTTTCGAGATGAGTAGTTGAAGATATGCTGGTCAAAGTTGACAAACTCATTCTCCCAGTAGATTTCATTATCCTTGACATGGAGGAAGATAAAGATATACCTATCATCCTTGGGAGACCATTCTTGGCTATAGGTCGAATTGTTATTGATGTGCAAAAAAGAGAACTAACCATGAAAGTACAGGACCAACAAGTTACCTTCAATGTTTTCAAAGCCATGAAATTTTTGAGCGATGAAAATGAGGATGAATGTTTCAGAATTAAAATTATTGATAGTATCATCTATGATACTAATATAATTCCCACTGATAAACTTGAAGCTTGCATCACCAACATGACTGACAGCGAGCTAGATGCTGAAATTCTAGAATGTATAAACTATCTTGAAAAACCATTTCGCTTCAAATCGACACCACATGTGGAAAGTTTGGAACTACCAAAAAAGAGCGAATCAAGCCATCAATTGAAGAACCACCGCAGCTGGAGCTAAAGTTACTATCGAGCCATCTCAGGCATGCTTTCTTAGGAAGTTCTTCTAAATTACCTGTGATTTTTTCTTCATCGCTAACATTGGAGCAAGAAGAAAAGTTGCTGAGAGTGTTACGAGAACACAAGAAAGCCATTGGCTAGACTATAGCAGATATTTGAGGCATTAGTCCATCATTTTGCATGCATAAAATTCTAATGAACGAGTA
This sequence comes from Zanthoxylum bungeanum, assembly GCA_019454045.1. NCBI lineage: Eukaryota > Viridiplantae > Streptophyta > Magnoliopsida > Sapindales > Rutaceae > Zanthoxylum > Zanthoxylum bungeanum. Next base: position 21,034 of record SKCR01051241.1, on the reverse strand, counting down.
CAAACCCACAGTGGAGTATCAACGGAGACTAAATCCAATCATGAAGGAGGTCGTGAAGAAAGAAATCATCAAATGGTTGGATACCGACATCATCTACCCCATCTCTGACAGTACTTGGGTGAGTCCTATGTAGTGTGTGCCGAAGAAAGGAGGAATTATTGTAGTCACAAATGAAAAGAACGAGCTAATTCCAACAAGAATAGTGACTGGATAGAGAGTATGTCATGGACTACAGGAAGCTGAACAAAGTAACATGGAAAGATCATTTTCCGCTGCCATTCATTGACCAGATGTTGGACAGACTGGCGGGACATGAATTCTATTGCTTTCTGGATGGATACTCGGGGTACAATCAGAATGCCATCGCCCCAAGAGATCAGGATAAAACCACATTTACATGTCTGTATGGTACTTTTGCTTTTCGCAGGATGCCATTTGGACTATGTAATACCCCTGCCACATTTCAACATTGCGTGATTGCCATCTTCTCAGACTTGCTAGAATAAAGTATGGAGGTTTTCATGGATGATTTCTCTGTGTTTGGAGATTCTTTCGACCACTACTTGCAAAATCTGGAACTGGTGTTACAAAGATGCAAAAATACCAACCTGGTACTCAACTGGGAGAAATGCTACTTCATGGTGTAGAAAGGCATTGTTCTTGGACATCAGATCTCACAAGAGGGAATCAAGGTAGATAAAGCAAAGATTGAAACAATTGAAAAAATACATCCACCAACATCTGTCAAAGGGATTCAGAGTTTTCTCGGACATGTAGACTTTTACATGAGATTTATCAAAGACTTCTCAAAGATTGCTAAACCGTTGTTCAATCTTCTGGAGAAAGATGTTCCTTTCAACTTCACCAAAGAATACTATGAAGCTTTTGAGATCTTGAAATAGAAGTTGGTTTCTGCTCCCATCATAGTAGCACCAGATTGGACCCTTCCATTTGAAGTGATGTGCGATGCTAGTGATTTTGCTGTAGGAGCAGTTTTGGGACAATGCAAAGCAAAAATTTTCCATATCATATACTACTCCAGCAGAACTCTGAATGAAGCTCAACTCAACTACACAACCACTGAAAATGAGTTGCTTGCAGTTGTGTTCGCTTTTGATAAATTTCGCTCTTATCTGCTGGATCCCAAAATGGTGGTCTACACAGATCATTCAGCAATCAAATACCTGATCACGAAGAAAGATGCCAAACCCAGATTGATCCGTTGGATACTTCTACTGTAAGAATTCAATGTGGAGATCAGAGACATGAAAGAGAGAGAGAACCAAGTGGCAGATCACTTATCGAGGCTCGCGAATGGAGAAACAGCTGGCAAAGAACTACAATCAAAGAAAATTTTCCAGATGAACATTTGTTTGCCATAAAATAAAATGATGGCCCTTGGTATGTTGACTATGTCAACTACATAGTATCGGGAAAATGGCCGTTGGAATGGACAACTCAGCAACGAAAAAAGTTCTTCAAAGAAGTCAAGCACTATATATGGGATGAGCCGTACATGTTCAAATGATGTGCTGATCAATTACTGAGACGTTGTGTTCTACAGGAGGAGGTCAAAAGTGTCCCGTAACATTGTCATTCATCACCATATGGCGAACACTTCAGTGGGAATAAAACTACAGCCAAAGTCTACAGTCATTTTTGTTTGGCCTAGTCTATTTAAATATGCTTAATTATTTTTTCTTCAATCTGACAGGTATCGGAGAACGGGAAATATTTCGAGGAGAAATGAAAGACCTCTGCAAAATATTCTGGAAATGGAGATATTTGTTGTATGAGGTATTGATTTTATGGGACCATTTGTTCCATCATTCAGAAACCTGTACATACTAGTTACAGTAGACTACGTCTCTGAATGGGTTGAAGCAATAACACTACCATCAAATGATTCAAAAGTGGTGATTAAATTCTTTTAATAAAATATTTTCACTCGCTTTGGAACACCTCGGGCGATTATCAGTGATGGTGGCTCACAACTCTGCAATAGATACTTCGATGCACTCCTATCCAAATACGGAGTTACTCATAAAGTTTCCACTGCCTACCATCCACAGTCAGATAGACAGGTTGAAGTTTCAAACATGGAGATCAAAATAATCTTGGAGAGAACCATTGGATCAACAAGGAGGGAATGGTCTACAAAATTGGATGACGCATTATGGGCCTACCGGACAGCTTACAAGACACCCCATCGGTAGGTCCCCATATCAAATGGTGTTTGGGAAACTGTGTCATCTACCAGTGGAGCTTGAACACAAGGTGTACTGGGCATTGAAGAAGTTGAATCTTGATCCACAAGCAGTTGGAGAGAAAAGACTCCATCAACTCAATGAATTGGAGGAGTTTCGCTTACAGGCTTATGAGAATGCCAAAATGTACAAAGAAAAGACCAAGAAATAGCATGATCGAAAAATAGTGCGCAGACATTTGGAACCAAGGCAGCAGGTGTTGTTATACAATTCAAGGTTTAAACTTTTCCCTAGAAAGTTGAAATCAAGATGGTCAGGTCCATTTGTGATCACTCAGGTTTTACCATATGATGCTGTTGAGTTACATGATCCCATCACCAATGAAACATTTAAAGTTAACAATAAGCGTGTCAAGCACTACTGGGGAGAATCATTTGAGCAACAAAAAGAAAGTGTCACACTTTCAGATCCAGCCTAACGTTCGAGAAGTCATGTCTAGCTGACGACTTTAAAATTAACGCTAGTAGGGAGGCAACCCATGCAATTTGGATATATATTGTGATTTGGTGTATTTTATTTTTGTGTTTCATTTTTGCAGGTAAAGTCATATTTCACGATGGAAGACGCTCTCGTAAATCTTTACAAGCAATTCCCTTCTCTCCCTCAAAACTCTCTGATGAAAGTTTACAAAGCTCGCATGGAATGGATGAGACTACTGATGATCAAAGGTATTCCTAATGACATTCATTGGATTATTGAAGCACGGGTCTGATTGGCAGGTGTGTCTTCTGACTCTTTTATTTCATATTTGTTTGGTTTAGGAATAAGCACATATGCTAAAAATATAAGAGCTAAAAGAATGGGTGTATGCTATAAATGTGCTCATATGTTTTGTAATACTCGTTTTCGTTCTTTAGGAATGGTGTCTGATAACCGTGAAGATAAGATTAATTTCATTAGGGATGGCTTGAATAAGGAGTCTTTGGATGACATATCTAAGACTCTTGAGACGTATCCCAGTGGAAATGTGTATCACAAAATTCGCTTGTTATATACACAATTTCGAAAAGAAAGACAACAGTATAGTCTCGGGAATCTGACTTTAAAAGACCTTATTTGCCAATTTATAAGAAAATTTGATGGGAAGCTTGTCCCTGACGCATAGACATCATTAAAAGTCGTTAATTCCTGTAAATATCATATCTCTTTGTATTTTCCTAATAATTGTGATTTGTTTTATTATTTTCTTTTATTTTCTCCGACAGGATCCAGAATTTTTGACCTTTCATGATTTCTTTTATTGTTTTGCTAATAATCATTCTTTGGAAGATACTAGTGCTATTATTACTCACCCTTTTTCAGGTGTTATAAATTCAATTCATCTTTGCACTTTTGAAGGCATCCAGATTTGAGAAAAGAAACATACATAAAATGGAAGCCACTTCCAGAAGACAAGTTGTAAATATCTGTGTCTTTTGTGGTACTAGTATTGGTACTAAGCCACAATACGTAGCAGCAACACATGAATTGGGATGAGTCTTAGCTGAAAGGAATATGCACTTAGTATATGGCGGTGGCAATCTTGGACTAATGAGGATCATTTCAAAGGCCGTACAAGATGGAGGCAGTCAAGGTCTGGGAATCATCCTAAGACCTTTGGCAGAGGCGAATCTGATAGGACCATCAAACGGAGAGGAACTGATCATGCCAGATTTCTCTGAGTGACTTGTGGAAATGATTAACTATGTTGATGCTTTTATTGCTTTGCCAGGTGGCTTGGGTACGATGGAGGAAATCTTTACAATATTATCTTGGGCGATTGGACTGTTCAGCGCAGATGGATTTTATAATTTTCTTTGTGTATTTCTTGATGATGCCCGGAGAAATGGGTTCGTGTCAAAACCTTTAAAAGAACTTTTATTCATTGCCAGAACTTCCCATGATTTAATTGACCAAATCTTAGCCTTTGAACAATAAATTGACCCTATCATTTCCAAGATAAATTGTTCTGATAATGATCGTGGTAAGAAGCGTCGGATAAATCTGGATCTTAACCTTTAAATTTCCTTTGTAGATGCAGCTAACCAGGTACTGTCTCTAAATTCTTCTTCTACTTTTTAAGATATTGGGGACAATGTCTCATTTAGGTTTGGGGGAGGGGAATAGTTGACTAGTATCTTGTTTTTATAATGTTGTTTTGCTTGTAGTCAAAAAGTTTCGAAAAAATTAAAAACTTTTAAAAAAATTAAAAAATTATTTTCTGTTTTTGTGTTTTTAACTTGATTAATCAGGTGAAATTGGTATGAGATAGTTGTGTAAGGAATTTTCACTCCTGAGACGTATCTCAACCTATTTCGGAACAAATTAATTTTTATTTATTTCCTTTTGAATTATTTAATTTGTGAATTCTCCATAATACTAACTAAAATGGATCTTCATATGCTCAATTGACAGGTTTTATCAACATACATGGTAACATACGGACATGAGTTGTAATTGAAGAGTTTGTAATATTCAGTGCTCTACTTTAATTAGAGGAAGCATCTAAAAAATGATGGGATAAAAAAAAACGTCTGAGATCCGAGTTATTAAGTCCGTAGGGGTGTTTTAACACCTAGTGCCCTAAAACCAACTGGTTTGGGAGCAACTGGTCCAAAGCTTGCTATATGGATCAAAGACATTGCAAAAAATATATATATCTGAAGTCTGAGTAATTAAGTCCGTAGGGGTGTCTTAACACTTAGTGCCCTAAAGCCAACTGGTTTGGGAGTCACTGACCCAAAGCTCGCTACATGGATGAAGATATTGTATATAAATAAATAAATAAATAAAATCAGAAAAATATTCCATTGCTTAAAAAATGTGTGAATTCTGATATAACTTTAGGACAAAAATATTACTTTCTTTTCAAATACATTTGTGACTATTGTGGGAAAAAATGAGTTGATTAATATTTTGTTGGCTGTGTGTATGGAGAATGGTAAAAATGATCAGAGAATTTACTTATTCGGTAATTTAGAAAGAAAGAAAACAACTCTAAACTTGGATAAGAAGTTTCACATGGTTAGTCACTAGCTTCTTTATTCTCTTTTCTCTTGTCTTTTTGTTTTTGTGTGCATTAGTTTTACTACATTTTTACTTTTGTAAAACGTTTTTGGGTATCGTTGCTGTAAGCCCCCACGAGACTACAACTCGTCTGCTGGGGACACTTAAGGGTTTAAAGGCTTGTTGCATACGCTAAATGCAATTGTGATCCCTACGAAAGTGTTTTAGCTTAATTTTATTTTAAAGATGTTTATGTTATGTTATTTTGCTGTTTTGCTCGAGGACTAGCAAAATGTTAGGTTTGAGGGTGTGATGAGTGGTAAATATATCACTATTTCCCACTCATTTAACCTCATATTTTGTATAGTTTCTTGATTTTTATGAATATTTTGATGTGTTTTGTGTTATTTTGTAGATAAATAAAGTTTCAGGACTCTCTGGAAACAATTTGGGGTCAAAACAGTGAAAAACGGACAAAAAAGGGCAAAACTGTCATTTGGCCCGTCACGACCGCTAACGTGCGCCAGAGTCTGCTAAGGTGCGCTGGGACACGTGGACCAATCAGAGAGGTTTTAATAAATGCGCTGTTGCTAAAATGCGTCGGATGCTAACGTACGCCTGTCATGTGTCAACATTAGAGCAGATCCACTAACATACGCCGTGACACGTATCATCATCACATACTGTCAAAAATCACCATCGCCATGTGTCGTCCACGTGTCAGCCACGTGGCGTCCACATGAGTCACATGCCGAGTCGGCTTGCCACGTGTCAGCTACGTCATCATCAGCCAATCATCTTATGCCACATGTCACAATCACATACTGCCGACAATCCACATCGCCATGGCATCGCCACATTAGCACAATTATTGAGTAATCATTCAGCTGTCGGTGCCGCCTGCCACGTGTCAGCATCTCCGCATTCCACGCCGCAATTCATGGCGCATCGCGATGCGCAAAGGGTTGCGTGTCGCGACGTGAGAGGCCTATTGACGCCTATAAATTCAGACCGAATTTTCCATTTCAGATCCATACCTTCTTCTCTGTAATTACTTAAGAATACTAAGAAGATAGTATCTTGTTTGTTTAATTTTAGTTCTGTAATTAATTTTATTTACTTTTACGCACAATACTTACCTTTCTTTAGTTTTTCAGTTCTTACTTTTCAGTAATGAGGAGGTAACTTCCCCCTTCTGGGGTAAAAGGTAAAGCTTTTGTTATTACTATTTAGCTTAATCTCTCTTAATTATAATGTAATAACTATTAAAAACCTGACTTAATGAGGATACCGTTATATTGGCCGGTTGTTAATTATTTATAAATTTGTTTTAACCTGACTAAGAATGGATACCGCCTCATTGGTCGGTTGGAAATTAATTATTAATTTGACTTAATCAGGTTACCGCCTATATGGCTGGTTGGTAATATCACACAAGTTAATATATTATATTAAGGGAGATATCTAAAATAATAGTAATAGAAGTGGATCCTTTAACCCTAGCATTTTCTTTCATTATACTCTTACCTTTTTAATTTCCAGCATTTACTTTTCAGCACTTTACTTTATGTCTTTTATTTTTAAGCTTTTAGTAGTTGTAAATATGTGTCTTAGGTAAGCCCGTTATCTAGGATTGTGATGAAATCCAATATCACCGGTTTATAAAGGGTTATTTTATTGTTTGGGTAATATAAAGGTTTACTTATTAAGTCTTAAGTTTAATACTTCTCGTTAACTAGCCACTAATAAGATTGATCGGGTAAACTTAAAATAAACTTGACGAAGGAATTTTAGGTTTCAGCCTTAGACTTAATAGCCCACGATCTTCCATGGGGATAGATAACCCTTTAATAGATTTCCTTACAGGATGGACATATACATATTGGGCGGGGGTAGCCACAATTGGAACTTAATCTTAATGAATTCAGGTAACTTGGTTGACATAGACATATGGTTTATTTGGGTTACACTGGGTATTTGCATCTAACCATCGACAGAGGCTTTTGAAGAATTTCATGTTCCAGGTTAGTAAACATCTGACCATCGACATAGGCTTTTGCAGAATTTCGTGTTCCAGGTTAGTAAACCAGTATATTACACAAACATGAAATAACCACTTCATATTTAAAAAGTTATTGGAATAATTCACAACCCTGGATAGTTTAATAAATTTGAATTTTCTTCAACCTACTTTCATGCCATTTTATTTACTTGTTTTAAGTTTAAGTCACCACCCAATCAAATAATCAATCCGTTAGATACAAGTAAAAATTTGGCTTCATAAATTAATAGCTTAGGTATTAAGTCCACGTGGGATCGATACTTTTTATACTACTTGAACGATACGTGCGCTTGCGTTATACGCGTGTGAATACGCTGGTCATTGTAAATTATATATGATCTAATATAGGACACAACATGACTATCTGTGTGACAATTATTATAAATATTTGACAGTTAATGTGTCTATTGTATATAATATTCATCTTTCATAACTGATGAATCATTTGTTGAAAGAGAAATTGATTTGAATGTCTAGTCAATCTTAGGAATCATAGGATGATGGTATAATGAATACTATATTTAGTGTGATTAGTGATATCAATTTAATCATAATTGATACGAGCTATTTTGATATGTTGTGGGCTATTGGATGGGTCTTAAAACATATTCTTTATTATTTTTGAGATATTAAGAACAAGTTTCGTAATAATGGAGAATAAAGTTCGCAACCATTAGGGTCAGATTAGTTTTGAGTCTTACTATGATGTTAGACTGTCTACGTCATAAATACTCAGATAAGATGCAGTGGGAGTGTCATAGATGATTCTACTATGAGAGTGGAATTAGTTGCAACTTATGAAGTATTGACTTAAGAAGTTGCATAATGACCTTATAGATTAGAAGTTTGATATTAGTATTGTATTTGCGGTTGTATGCATAGTATTTTGGATTTTATCCGTAAATACTTGGACAACTTAGTAGCTGAAGCACAAATGTTGATGTGCCATCTGAGTTATATTGATGTAGAACTTAGTTTCTACAAAATATGAATGATGTTGGCTAAGGAAAACAATTGGGTTTGTTGGACAAACTCAATATGTTATAGCGGACCTACTCGTTGTTGCCTACCTCTTCAGCACTAGGTGAGTTCTTGAGGGCCATGCGTATGTGATACACATTTAGATATGCATACGATATTGTGGATTGGCATTAGAGCGAGTGAGAGAAATTGTTAGGGTTGGTGCTCAGAGCATCAATCTTGATCGGGTATTTATCTCTGATTCATGAATACGAGCAATACATTTTTCCATAATATTACTTATTTATGGTTGCACCTCTTGTCTTTTATTATATATATTCGATCTAATTTATTAGATTGAAACTAAATCATGTTTAGTGATATATATATATATATATATATATAGACAAAGGCCATATAATATATAATGTAGTGCGCAATTACAATGTAGCTTGTAATTGACATTGGGAAGTGTTACTACTAGATATATATTACCAAATTAAGTTCATGGTCAAGATTTACTAACAGATGTGGGTTAGTAAAATCCACTGAGACCCGTACATATCGTATATCGGACTTGATCCGATGGTTTATCCCAATGAACCATGAGTCTCGGGAAACTCGTATAGACATGTATGTGTTTATATCGAATAAACACTGAACGATTCACTGAATATTTCTTAATAGATGGTACACCAAAATCAATAAGAATCTTCTCGGGTTGAGTAGTATATTGATTCTTTGACTTGAGATACCACTATGGATATATGAGTCATCCTTCACACTTTGATGGCAGTCACGTCACCGATCTATTTAGATCAAACCTCCATATATTCGTTGGGTGTGGACTCATGCTCATGATATCCTATGAGTATCAAGATAAGATCTGTCAGTTCTGTGTACAGAGCATAGGTATTCATTATGGGATTAACAATCCGTTAAATCCATAGATCTGTAGTACACTGTAGAAGAGAGTTCTAAGTGTTCTTATGAGATTTCTAATAGAAACATTGATGGGATTATACCTATAGAGATTTGACATCAATATCTATATCTCTGGAATGATTCGAATACCTGTGACGGAGGGATTATATGTATGTGATGACCTCGACCTTTATGGTTCATCGAGTTTATCTGTGGTCGTCATATATGGATTGATCTTAATCCTGAGTGTACTACGAACTCCTACATGGCAGACAATGTCCTTTGATTTACAAAGGTGAGGTTGGGGTAGCAGTCCTGACCAATAGCTACGTACTTTAGAGGCATGGTCTGTTGTGTAGCTGGGAACGTTTTACATAGATATGGAGTTCACTCCTTCTTACTAGACGTAGAGGAGTATCTTTCTTAAGGATTGATTCTGTACTTGAACGGTTTTAACACTCAAGTCTTTCTGTTATAAATAGAAAGATTAAAATTCATAAAGGTTATGAATAAATCGTTCATTAGAGAACCAATGGTACTTAAGGTAAAAATAATTAGAGGGGTATAACGGACATTATGACCCAGCTCTAATTACGAGATACTCATAAAGGGTCAATTCATATGTAGTGACTATATCGATGGACACCGACTTGGTTCAACTTAATATATCATTTGCGGCAACGAGAATGCAACTTCGGGTTTTTAGTGGAAAAACACGAAGTTAATAATTTGGAATAATTAATTAAGAGCTTAATTAATATTTCTAGATGATTGGAGCTCGAACCGTAGGTCCATTTGGTCCCCGTGCTAGCTCGATATACTATAGAGGATTTAGTATAATTGGATAGTCCAATTATATACTCACATATGTATAAATATTATTAATATGATTAATAATATTGATATGTCACACTTGATACTATATATTACAAAGTTAGTATATAGTTTTAATAATTATTTGATGATTATTAACTGCATATTATTAATTTATATTATTTAAATAATTTAATAAATATGGATATGATTTTTGAGATTCCAAAAATATTTTTTGGAAAGCTTTTGAATGGTTTTAGTAATTAAAATTTATGAAAAGCAATTACACCAATTTATTTTGTAACATATCCTTTATTATAGTAATAAAAGTTGATGTTACAAAATTAAAAGAAATCAACCTATATGGCCGAATATTGCTATTGAGGGGAAGGTAATGGTGTTGGGGTTGGTGCTCAGAGCGCCAATCCGGACCGTATTTATGTCTGATTCATGAATACGAACATCCCCTTATTCCATAATATTACTTATTTATGGTTGCACCTCTTGTTCTTATATACTTATTCGATCTAATTGCTATTAGATTGAAACTAAATGTGGTTTAGTGATATGTACATATTAGACAAAGGCCCGATAATATATAATACAGAACACAGTTACAAATAGAGTTTGTAATTGACATTGGGAAGTGTCACTGTTTATATATATATTATCAAACATAGTTCCTGGTCAAGATTTGCTAACACGGGTCGGTTAGTCAAATCTGTTGAGACCAGTACATGCCATATATCGAGACTTGGTCCGATGGTTTATCCCAATGAACCATGAGTCTAGGGAGACTCGTATAGACGTGTAGGTGTTTATAATGGATAAACACTGAACGGATCACCAAAGATTCTTAATAGATGGTACATCAACGTCAATAAGAATATTCTCGAGTTGAGTAGCATAGTGGTCCTTCGACTTGAGACACCACTGTGGATGTATGAGACATCCTCCACACTTAGATGGCAGTCACGTCACCGATCTATTTAGATTAGACCTCCGCTTGTTCGTTGGGTGTGGATCGATCCTCAGGATATCTTGTGTGTGTCAAGATAGGATCCGTCAGTTCTGTGTACAGAGCATAGGTAGTCCATATATATTTAGCAGTCTGTTAAATCTGTGGCCACAGTATACATCGGAAGTAAGTTCTGAGTGTTATTTAAAGATTTTTAATTGATACGTCGACGAGATAATACCTATAAAGATTTGACGTTTACATCTATATCTCTGGGATTATCTGGATACCTGTGATGGAGGGATTATACGTATGTAATGACCTCGACCTGTATGATTCAGCGAGATTATCCGTGATCGTCATAATCTACGGGTGGATAGATTATGGACACGAAATTGGTTTTCGTGACGGATATACCTGAATCTAGAGAGTCTCAATAATGAAACATACTCGTAGAGCACTAGAGCAACATTTATGAATAATGATGATTATTTATAAATCGTTTAATCGTTAAACGAAAAATACATGCGAACGGGCCGAACCGTCATTTCCTAATTAATGTGTATTTGTATTTAATATATGATATTATTAAATACACATTAATAAATAGTCAAATAAAGGTATTTGACATATATCATTAATATATGTATTTGAGATATTTAAAGTAAATATAATACATATGTTTGATATATTTGTATTAATTAATTATTTAATTGTTAAATGGTTAATATAATTAAAATATAAATATATCACCAAATGATAATGTTAGGAAATGATTATAAGTGTTTAATGTTGACTTTAAAGTAAAGGAAATGGTAGTCAAATTGGATTTGACTTCTTTGATATTTGTTTAAAATGTTTAAAATTGAAATATCATTTTTTCTTTATTTTTCTTCATAAATTCGGCCATGACCTTAAATATATATAAGAGTTATATTTTTGTTTGCCTTTGTTGACTTAATTAAATATCTAATAAAGTGTTATTAGGATATTTATGCAAGTTGACTAAATGAATTGAAATTAAAAACTTGTATTTGTCTTTGATCAATTTCGGCCAAGGCAAGTGTGATACAAGTATATATTGTTTTTCATTTCATTTTATTCTTAACCTAATACACTTTAAAAGAAAACTCCATTAATGGAAACCAAAGAAAGCTTGTGAGAAGAAAAAGAAGAAACCAAAGAAAGCTTGGATTTTAGTAAGTTTCTCCAACTTACTATTAGAAAGGAAAATGTTCCTTAGGATCTAGGCTTTAACATATGATGTTCTTAGGTTATTTATTTCTTTATTCCTTGTGTTTTTTATGATGGAAGTTTTGGTGAAAGTGTAAAGCATGTATGATGAAGGAAGCTTATGGCTATTGTAGCAATAAGTGTTCTTTTATGTTTTTGGAAACCTTGTTGCTAATCTAGAGTTGTTGCCCCACTCTTAGATGACCTAGATTTGATCTTGAGTTGTTTCATTGTGTTGAGACTTTGATTGGATGGAAGAAACATGATTGAAGTATTGGATTTAACCAATTTGGTCTAATTTGTCCAATTTGAAGAAATTGAAAAATTAGGGTTCATGACCAATTCCAAATTTGGGGATTTTCATATATATTGTGCATTTGGATGTGTATATGATGCATATAAAGTTTCATGTTCATTGGATTACATCTTGATGTGTTTTGATGCATGAAATGACAAAGTGCACAAAATGGCACTATTGTGGGAGCATTCGGCCAAGTCACTAATATTTGGGGATTTTTATTGTTTTGGTGTTTTGATGTTTTGAACATGCTAAGTTCATCTTAAAAATGATTTAGAATCATTCAAAATTTATTTGATCAATTTCGGACTAAAATGGACAAAGTACCAATATAAGGGTAATTCGGTAAATTCACTTAAATATGATTTATTGAATTTTATTTCATAATTTGATTATTGGATAATTAAATAAATATGTTTATTTAATTAATCCGAGAAAAATTTTTGAAATCGAAAAATTTGATTTTCCACCGTTTCCGCTGCGTTACGGATTTAGCCCCTAAAACCCCTACAAATGGTTTGTAAATTTTGGAAATTAATAACCCTAAGTTTAAAAGAAAATTTGATTTTTTTTCTTTTTGCTTACTCTTATTCTCAAAACCTTAGCCTCCATATTCTTCTTCTATAAATCCTCTCGATTGTTGAGAAAAGAAAAAGAAGAACAAAATAGAAACAAAAGTCAAAAGAACAAAAGTTATTGTGTGAATTAATCTCTAAATAGTTTAGGGATCAATATTGTGAGTCTTGCCCACATAATTTTCCGTTGGTAACGAGACATAGCTCGGAAGACTTTGTGGTGTCGAACATATTATCATCTTCATTTTATTCTCATTGTTCTCGGTAGTGAGGCTACATCTTGCTCAATGCTGCCTATTTCCTTGGTGAAACAGAACTCGGTTTGCTTTCATTTTAATCCAGTTTTTTTGGGGAATATTTTATGGTGTTTTGGGACTGTGTTGGGGCTGTTTTCAATCGAAAAATCAGAACCAATACACAGCCATAGTCCAGGCATTTCAGAGCTATTTCTGCAGTACGTTGGGTGAGAATCGAGTCTAAAACAGTCTATTAAAATTTCAGTGGTGGTGGCAGTAACATTCGGCAATTCAAAGGGTATGGCAGAAAAATTTTGCACGTCCAATCTGTGTGCCTAAGACGTTTCCGCTGCGCAAGGAAAGCGTTTCCTACAATTGACATCGAGAGTAAGGTTGAAAAGTGTTATTAACCTTCTTTTTTTCATTTAAACTTATTGTTTTTAATATGTTTATATGAGTTATAAATATTGATATGCATGTTTAGATGAGTAGGCACAAAATAATATTCATATAATGAATGGTTATTGTTTTTCATATGATGAATTGATTTTTCATTGGTCGTAAATTTTTCCAGCTCTTATTTTCATTTTGGTTTTGTTTTTGGGATGTAAGGCCATAAGGTCATTGTTTACAATTGTTGTATTTTTATTTTCCAATGTAAAATTTCAATTGTTGTAATTTGGAGAACCAAAGTCGTAAAAGGAGCCAACACCACTTTGGAGCGTGATTTGAAGACCAATGGACGCATTGGGTATATTTTGTACTAATTAGATTAGTATAAGGAAAAATAAGAGCCCGGTCAATGCAAAATATTTTTTTTATATTATATATATGTTTAATTCGAATTGTTTGAATAATATGTCATATAGCTTAGGGTGCCTACTCTTGCATTTCACATGCCATAACATGCTTTAGATGCATTATTTTTATAGACATGAAATATGATTTTATGTGATTTAAAATGTTTAAATTAGAATATGATACGCATGGAAAAATAATTAATTGGATTAATTGGTTTTAAGGTTTAAAATTTGAATTCTAATACATTGGGCTTAATTAGTGTATAATAAATTCCATTGGTATATAGGATGGAAACCCGGACATAAATTCCATAGCCGAATCCGAATGGACGGTAATGTGGTCTGGACTCGGGATACAATTCCACATACCAATGGGTTTTATAACGCACAAAGATTAATTAAATAGTTTAATATAAATCTTTACCATTTTAGGATTCTAAAATTTTAATCCAATTAGTGTTCTAGTATTTTAAAAGTTAAAATATAATAGGCCACTAATACCTCTCTAACTAATTTTGTTTAATTGAGTAATACTATTAGTAGAGACTAATGAAAATTAGTGATACAATTTTTAAGAGTTAAAATTGGTTAGGTCATTAATAGAGTACTAGTGTAAATAAGAGTTATGATTTAGCCGCCATAAATTTATTCACACCAATTATATTAAAATATTATATATTTTATAAATAGAAACCTTAATTTGAATATAGTGAGCGGGAGAGGGATATACGACAATATATCCCGCGATCTCCGTTGTTAGTTCGAAAATGTGAGATTCAAAAGGCACCTCGAGATGGCTTTGCTTTTGTCCCCCTACGGATGGTGTCCATTTTGGGTCCATATCACGTTTGGATTCTAAGAGGATAGGGTTTCTAGATGTATCTTATGAACTGACCTACCATACGGCGACACTTCACTTGTTAAGTCCAAGGATCCCGAAAAGACGGGTCACACTCACAAACGAATAATTAACTATTAATGAAATTCCTTGATCGAATCAAACGATAGTTGGTTAATATAGGAATAAGAGTTATTCCCATATATATTAGTCAACTGAGATTGTCTCGATCTATCATGCAAGTACTTGACCTACCCTACGGCGGCACTTACTTATGGGATGATAGATTTTTGTGGCATAGAAATTCCCTTAGGTTTCTAATTCGTTATTCATGGTTCATGCATCATGTTTAATTATATGCCAGAATTGTTTGATGTTTTTAATATGCGATGAATGTTAAATGCATGTTTATTTCATTTTTCAGCCATGGTTTCTGCAATTATTTCAATACTCTCAAATGAAAAATTAACAGGAGAAAATTATGTTAAGTGGAAAAGTAACATGAACGTTATCTTGGTCTGCGAGGACCTAAAGTTTGTCCTGACAGAGGAGTGTCCTCCCGAGCCGGCCAAAAATGCTGACCAAGCTGTGCGCGATACCTACCAGAAATGGGTCACAACTAATGAGAAAGCCCGCTGCTACTTGCTAACAAATATGTCTAAGGTTCTTGCTGTAAAGCATGAACCTATGGCTTCAGCATCTCAGATGATGGAGTCATTACAGGGCATGTTCGAGCAGCCTTCAGAGCGTCAACATCATGAGGCCACGATCTCAGTAATGCCTGCTAGGATGAAGGACATGACATCAGTCTGAGAGCACTTCTTGAGGATGATGACATATCTCAACACTGCTGAAACCCATGGAGCTCGTATTGACGAGCGTAGCCAGGTGACCATGATTAGGGAAACTCTTCCGAAGAGTTTCCTGCAGTTTAAAAGAAATTATGTTATTAACAAGTTGACTTTTACTTTGACACAGCTGCTACATGAGCTCACCCTATACGAGTCTATGCTTGTGGATCCTCGTAAGTCCAGTGCTGAGGCAAATGTTACCGAGTCTTCTAATTCTGCGAGATGAAAAAGAATAGCATTGGGAAGGCTAAGGTTAAGCCATGAAGAAGAATAATAAGAAAGGCTCCAAGGATGCAAAGCCCAAGGGAAAGTGTTTCCACTGCAACAAGAACGGGCATTGGAAAAGGAATTATCCTAAATACCTTACTGAGTTGAAGGAGAAAAAAGATACATATAAATATGATTTACTCGTTATCAAAAATCTATTAGTGGAGGATGATAAATCAACTTGGATTGTTGATTCTGGAGCTACTAACCATGTTTGTTCTTATTTGCAGCTACTTGAATCATGGAGGGAACTTACTGAAGGTGACTACACCATGAGGATCGGGACATGGGATGACATTTCAGAAAGAGCAGTGGGAGTTTCTAGTTTAAATTTTACAAATAATGGTAATTTAAATTTGAACATTGTGTTATTCATTCCTGGTTTTTGCAGGAATTTGAATTATGTTTCTAAACTTTTGGATGATGGTTACTAAGTTTCTTTTAATAGCAATTTGGTTATTATTGGTAGAAATTGATTAACCATATGCACATGAAACTCAGAAAATAACATGTATTTGTTAAGACCGTTATCACATAGGTCACTGCTCAACGCTGAAATAATTAAGGTTGAGAAACCTAAAACTAAACGGAAAAATATTTCTCACGATGACGCATATCTGTAGCATCTTAGACTTTGTCATATCAACCTTGACCGGATAGACAGATTGATAAAGAACATAGTCTTAAACCAGTGAAAGCTCGTAACTTTACCAGTTTGCGAATCATGTTTAGAAGGAAAAATGACCAAGAGACCTTTTATTGAAAAATGTATAAGTGCCAGTCAACTATTTGAGCTAATACATTCAGACATTTACGGACCGATGAATGTAAGAGCGCGAGGTGGTTATGAATACTTCATCATATTCATTGACGATTATTCCAGATATTGGTATGTTTACCTAATGCAACACAAGTCATATACTTTTGAAAAGTTCAAAGAGTATCGTGGTGAAGTTGAGAACCAGTTAGGCAAAATAATCAAGACTCTATGATCAGATCGTGGAAGAGAATACATTGACAGAGATTTCGAGGAGTTCTTAATTGAGCATAGGATAGTATCCGGCGCTTAGAGCAACACAGTAAAATGGTATTGCAGAAAGGATAAATCAGACCCTACTAGACATGATGAGATCTATGCTTAGTTATAGCTCACTTCCTAGTTCGTTTTGAGGATATGCATTGCAAACTACAATACATATCCTTAATGTAGTTCCATCTAAGTCAGTTCCTAAGACTCCCTTAGAGTTGTAGAGTGGTCGTAAAACTAGTTTAATAGCCCACGATCTTCCTTGAGGATAGATAACCCTTTAATAGATTTCCTTACAGGATAGGAATATACCTGTCGGGCGGGGGCATCCATAATTGGAACTTAATCTTAATGAATTTAGATAACTTAATTGACATAGGAATATGATTAATCGGGTTACACTGGGTATTTGTATCTAACCATCGGAAGAGGCTTTTACATAATTTCGTGTTCCAGGTTAATAAATCGATATATTACACAACCGTAAGATAACCTTCATCTTTAAAAATGATATTGGAAAGATTCACAACCCTGGATAGTTTTATAAATTTGAATTTTCTTCAATCCACTTTCAAGAAATTTTATTTACTTGTTTTAAGTTTTAAAGTCACCACCCAATCAAACAATCAACCATTAGATACTTGTAAATATTTAACTTCATAAATTGATAAAAAAGGTTTTAAATCCTCGTGGGATTGATACTTTTTATACTACTTGAACGATACGTGCGCTTGCGTTATACGTGTGTGATTACGCCGGTCAAGTTTTTGGCGTCGTTGCCAGGGAATTATTTATCTTTCATTATTAGTTTTGAGGTTAGATACATTTACTTGTATCTAATTTCTTTTTACTTATTGTTTATGTTTTCTTGTGTTTCAGGTTCTCAGACACTACATAAGACGAACCAGAAGCTTTAAACTCCGACCGCTTGACCCAGAGATTGAAAGAACCATCAGACAGTTGAGAAGGGAAAGGAGAGAAGGCCAAGAAGCAACCGTTAACATGGAACCTGAACCGTTGGAAGTTGCACCACCAATTCCCATTCGAGACAGAACCATTCTGGTGGTTGACGGCTTCATTTCCTGTATTGTACTTCCTCCCTTACCAGCAAATGCATGTGACATCAAAACATGCATTCAAATGATTCAACAACCAGTACAGTTTGGGGGGAATGCAACTGAAGATCCTATTGCCCATATCAGCAACTTCCTGGAAGTTTGCGATACTTTTAATTACAACAGAGCATCAGAATAAGCAATGAGACTGTGAGTTTTTCCATATTCTTTAAAAGACATAGCAAAAGCTTGGCTACATTCACTACCAGCAGGTTCCATCACAACTTGGAACACTCTAGCCACCAAAATTACTTGCAAAGTACTTTCTACCAGCCAGAACTGCAAAGTTGAGGAATGACATTACATCCTCCGTGCAGCAAGATTCAGAATCCCTCTACGAAGCTTGGGAAAGATTCAAAGATTTGCTCCGGAAATGTCCTCACCATTAGATTCCAAAGTGGCTTCAAGTCCAAACTTTCTATAATGGACTTTCTGGACTAATGAGAACCACAATTGATGCTGCTGCTGGAGGAGCTTTGATGGAAAAAGGAGAAGATCAAGCCTGGGACTTAATCGAAGAAATGGCTAACAACAATTTCTTGTGGCCAACAGAAAGAAGCATGATCCAGAGAATTGTAGGAATATATGAAGTTGGAGCCAACTCAGTAGTGAATACTAAGTTGGATCAGATGTGCAAGTACCTAGAAACACTCAGCGCACAAGTTGTAAACATTGCCGGAACCACAAGTTCACCATATGGAGGAGCACCAGAGCAAAACCAACACAAAGAAACGGTGAATTACATCAACAATTTCAACAGACAGGGGAACAATCCATATTCCAACACCTACAACCCATGGTGGAAGAATCATCCCAACAGCAAAACAAAGGCTAGGAGTAGGCAAATGAATCAAGAATAACAGAAGTGCTGACCCACTTGAAAAAGATATAAGCAAAACACGACTCTCAAGCAGCTAGGTATCATGTTTTGTTTCAATCCCAAGTAGCATTAATTCAAAGTCAATATGCTTCTATCAAAGCACTGGAGAATCAAATTGGACAACTGGCCAATGCTCAGAGTTACAGACCGCCAGGTAATCTTCCTAGCAACACAGAACCAAATCCAAGGAATATGGGGAGTTCCAAAATAAAGTAGTGAAGCAGTTCCACAGATGGAGGAAAAAGATCAAGAAAGGATCATTCTACCTCCATATTTTCCACAGCATCTCTAGAATAATAAACTAGACAAACAGTTTTCTCGATTCTTGGAGATCTTCAAAAAGCTGCATATCAACATTCCATTTGTAGAAGCGTTGGAACAAATGTCTAGCTATGTCAAATTCATGAAAGACATTCTTTCACGAAAACGGAGATTGGGAGATCACGAGACAATAGCATCATCAGAAGAATGCAGCACTATCATTCAGAGGAAGCTTCCCCCAAAGTTGAAAGATCCTGGCAGTTTCACTGTTCCTTGCACCATAGGAGAACATGACTTCAGTATAGCTTTGTGTGATTTAGGTGCGAGTGTTAATTTGATGCATTTTTCTATTTTCAGGAAACTGCAGATTGGAGAAACAATGCCCACCCCAGTCTCTCTACAACTTGCTGATAAAACACTAGTATTTCCGAGAGGTGTAGTTGAAGATGTGCTGGTCAAAGTTGACAAATTCATTTTCCCAACAGATTTTATTGTCCTTGATATGGAGGAAGACGAAGACGTGCTGATTATCCTTGGGAGACCATTCTTGGCTACAGGTCGAACCATTATTGATGTACAAAAAGGAGAACTAACAATGAGGGTGCAGGATCAAGAAGTAACATTCAATTTTTTTAAAGCCATGAATTTCCCGAATGACGAGAAGGAGGAATGTTTCAGACTTGATGTGATAAATAGTACCATCTAGACCTCCAATGCAATGCAAAGTTTTGCTAACAAACTTAAAGCATGTCAATTGTTTGTGGAGCCTGAAGATAAAACGTATTGCGCACTGAAGAAGCCAATTAATACACTACAAGCAACATAAGAGAAACAGTTCTACCAGCTCAACGAATTGAAGGAATTTCACATTCAGCCTTTTAAGAATGCCAAATTGTACAAAGAAAAGGCCAGGAAGAAACATAATGAGAATTTAGTGTGCATACAACTGGAACCAGAGAAGAGGGTACTGTTAAACAAGTCAAGCTTGAAACTCTTCCCATGGAAGCCATAATCACGGTGGTCAGGTTGTTGGACAGTTATGACCCATAGCGTCACTATTTGTACAGATCATGGTGTTGTTGTACAAATTAACTATGTGACAAAGGAAATTGCTCTCTTATCATTTGTGATTAGATCACCAATATGTATAAATGATAGGAGGTCATTATGATTAGTTCCTGGATTCAGATGATATGAGACAGTATCAATCCACGAAGGTTTAATCATTAAATATCCATAGTCAGAGTATTATCGAGATTGGACATCGATAATGCGTAAAAGACTAGTATTACACTTGTGTGCGTTGTGAGGGCATAACGTCATAGTTCTCATATATTTGGGTATAGGATACTCATGCAAGTGTAGTAAGAGGTTGTGTTTTACCGATGGTACAGAAAACAGCTTCGCTCTGGATGGACCCTCGGAATTCCATTGGTAGTATGACTATGTGTCTATGGAAGTTCAAAATTAGGGTAGGTGTATTTGGTCTTAACCTGAGACTTGCACCGCTAATACTTGCGACAATCAATATACTTTGGTTTTAGGTCATCCAGGGCTTTAACAGGTTCTATGTATGCCTCTGTTGGGTATATTAAGAATCGTAGTGTGTGGGGTGTGATGTCAAGACGGAAGTATCACTCCAGTCATAGTGGAGATGATGGTCACGTAGGATACATGACTGGTT
>SKCR01051240.1:0-38192 GCA_019454045.1 Zanthoxylum bungeanum | reverse complement strand
TACTTTATGGGATTCTCCTTTGCTACCACTTGTATCTTATAGGATTGGAAGTAATGGCGCAACTTTCGGAAGCCCATATCACCGCCAAACAGATCTTTTTCCACCTTTTGATAACGGGATTCATACATAAGCATCTTCTTACTGAGGTAGTAGACTGCATGTTCCACCCCTGTCTCATCTGCTTGTACCATCATCGCCCCCAGCGCTTCGGGTTTCTATGGCCAAATACAACACCAAGGGTTTGCCCGGCCTTGGTGGTTTCAGGACGGGCGGTTTAACCAAGTATTCATTGATTTTGTCAAAAGCTTATTGACATTGCCTATTCCACTCCGCAGGCTGGTCCTTCCTCAATAGCTTGGAGATGGGCTCACATACTAATGTTAGTTTTGCAATGAATCGACTGATATACTGGATTTTCCCGAGAAAAGCTCTAACTTCTTTTTCTGTCTGGTACGGGCATCTTGGTAAGTGCATTGATCTTTTCAGGGTCTACTGCTATCTCTCCCATTCCTACCGTATCTCCTAACAACTTTCCTGATGTTACTCTAAACACACATTTCTTGGGGTTGAGTCGGAGGTTGTTCTTATTGACTCTTTAAAGGAATTTCTCTAGTGCTTCTATATGTCCGGCCCTCTCTGATTTAACCATCATGTCATCCACGTATACCTCAATCTCCTTATGCATCAAGTCGTGGAATAATGTAGTGGCCATTCATTGATAAGTGGCTCCCGCATTCTTAAGTCCAAACGGCATCACCTTGTAACAATATGTACCCCACTCAGTGACGAAGGCAGTCTTATGCTTGTCTTCTTCGGCCATGAATACCTGATTATATCCTGAGAATCCATCCGCGAACGAGTACATAGCAGATAAAGCCTCATTATCAACCAACACGTCTATATGAGGTAGGGGAAATCATCATTTGGGCAAGCTTTGTTGGGGTCCCTACAATCCACACACATTCTGACCTTTCCATCATTTTTCGGTACCGGCACAATGTTGGCTAACCACTCGGGGTATTTCACCACCTCTAAGAACCCCACATCTATCTGCTTCTTAACTTCTTCCCTAACCTTTCCGGCCCACTCTGGCCTCATTCTTGGGAGCTTCTGTTTTACTGGTCTCATGTTCGGATAAGTTGGTATCATGTGCTGGGCAATACCCCTGTCTACTCTCGACATGTCTTCATAGGACCAGGCAAATACTTTTGCATATTTTATTAATATTCTCTCAAATTCTTTCCGCCATCAGAGGTAACCTCACTTGCAATTGAAATTTCCTTAGGGTTTTCACATGTACCAAGATTAAATGCATTTGTCTTTTATGCTCATGTCATGCGTGTTATGATGCAGACTAACAGGAAAAGACTTGAACAAGTAAGCAAAATCAATGTCTTTATCATTATAAATGCAGAATTACAATCAAATAAATCAGGAAAATAAACATCTTCGTAATTTGCAGCCTTGTCTTCTTCCATCTTCTTGCTTTCTTCGAACGTCAGGTTCTCCAACTGCAGTAGTTCTTCTTCTTATTTATCTTCCTCTTTTGCAACTTCCTCTGTCTATGGTTCTTTGCCCATCACATCCTTGAAGATCTTGAATCCTGGTATTATGATCCCATTGACTTCTACGGGTTCAGGCTCTCCTTGATACCCTGTGGCTTTCACAAAGTATTCCATCAGCTGCATCATTTTTTTCTTAGTCTTCGGCTCATTCCCATTGGATTCATACCCCAATCCTCTCTTAGTGGTCTGCCCCTTGAAATCTGGCAGTGCTCTCATTCTCTGGCCTCTAGCACGCAAACATGTGTCCGGCTCATATTTCATTCTTTCGATGATTCTAGCCACTTTAGGGTCCACCCATTCTTTGAAGTTTGCCGCCACTTGGAACCTTGTGAAAGGCTGTATGTCTAAAGCAGTCACAACATTGTCTACTTCCCTTCCATGCGGGAACTTAATAACCTGGTGCAAAGTGGATGGCACGCCCCCAAGTTTATGAAACCATGGCCTCCCCAATAATAGAGCAAATGTAGCTGGGATATCAAGCACTGTGAACTCCACCTCGTCTTCTATCGGGCCCACTTTGACTACTGTGATGAAGGTACCCTCGACTCCTCATTTGCTATCGTCATATGCTTTGATAGTCATGCTGTAGGGGCTTAAATCTGTTGTCCCCATACCCAATCTTAACGGAATCTTCAAAGGGCACACATTGATAGATGAGCCATCATCCACCATCACACAAGATGTCTTCTTGCTTCTTACTTCCGCTTTTATGAATAGCGGCTTGTTGTGATTCCTCCCATTCATCGGGAGTTCTTCTTCGGAGAATGTTATCATCTGCCTACCCTCTTTTTGTACTAACCCTACGAACATCATCGGGTTTGCATCTTCAGGTACCATTATCTTGCTTAGAGCTTCTACCATGGCACGTCTGTGCTCTTGAGAGGCGCATAATAAATCCTTTATGCTCATATGTGCTCGTGTCTTCTTCAATTGACGCAACACAGTATCCCCTCCGGTGTTATCCGTATTCTCCGTCACCTTTCGACCTTCTATTAGCACTTCTTTGCCTTTCTCCGTTACATCACTGTCTGTTGCAAATGTCCACTGTGAGTCATCTATTTTACCTCATCTTCGTCATTGCTCGAGAAGTTTTCCCAAAAATCTCTCATCTGCTCTCATCTTCACTGCTGCTATCCCATATCCCCATGCAAGAAGCTTGGTGGTTGAGGGTCTGGAGGACAAAGCTTTCAGGCAGGCCGAAGTTGATCATGTAGGTGGGTGGTGGAACATAGTGGTAGTTGGGTAGAGGGTTTTTGTGTGTGTTGGGTTGTTCTTTTCTGGGTCGGGTATCTTATAGGTGTCAATGAGGTATTGGATCTCATGCCTGAGGCGGGTGTAGTTGTCTGTTTCATGGCCTTTTTGCTGATGGTAGTGACAGTATAGGTTGAGGTTGAGGTGGGGTGGGGTGGGTGGCATAGGGTTTGGAAGTGGTCCAGGTTCTAAAGGTTTTAGGAGTCATTGCCTCTTCAACTTTTCAAACACCTTTGAAAAAGGTCTACCAAAATTAGAGAATCGCCTGTTTCTGATGGCGACGACCTCAGCGGGAGCGAGCTTGGTCCTTGAAGGCCCCCCAATGGTCTTTCTATTCTGGCCATAAAACTTTATGTTCTCGGCTTCCTCCTCCTCGATATCCATGATTGTTTCTCTTAACTGTCGAAACTCGCTAATCATGGAGGTCATCCTTCTCAGCTTGTTATAAATGGAGGGCTTGCTGCCCTTAATGATCATCTTAATCTAGTCCTTCTCTCAGGGCCGTGTCTGCATCTTCAAGAGCTGGCTTCTCCAACGATCCACATAATCTTTGAAGGTCTCTTCTAGCTTATGTTTGGTGTTTTCTAGGTCACGGAGCGACAAGTCTATCTCCATGTCCGTGACATACTGGTTCAGAAAGGCCTCCGCTAATGCCCTCCAGTCATCCTTGACCTTTCTCTCCAGGCCATGATACCATACTACATGCGCCCCTTCTAGTGACATCCCAAACATCTTCTGCACCTGACGCTTCGACAAACCCACTGAATTCATCACTGAAACATATTGTCAGAGATGGACCCTCGTTGGCTATGTCAGGCATCTTAAACTGGGGAGGCAGCTTTTCTTTGAAAGTCATCACATCATAGTCTAATAAATCTTCATATTTTCCCTTCATCTTGCGGGTAACTGACTCTAATTGTTCTCTGAGTTTCTGTAACTCTGCATGAGGCCCGGCTATCCTTCCCGCGGCATACTCAGCCATGTCCTCATCAAAAATAGGGATTTCTTCGCTCACCCTATTCGGGGGCTCCTCATGCCTTCAATCCTCATTGTTTTCTGTTCCCACTGTGCGGCGGGTACTATTAGATTGGCCAAAACGTTGGTCAAAGCTTGTAGTTGCTCGGTAATTTTGGTGATGTTGGTCTCCAATTGATCCATGCGGGAACCTTCACTGCCTGACGCATCCATGTTTGCTAACCTCTTCTTGACAAGTCTTCATTCTTCTCTAACCCAACGGATATCTATGATGGATTTTAGGACAAGGGGTCATCATGATGCGTGTATGCATGAGATGCATGTGGTTATCAAAACAACATATACCATTCCGACCTTATTCCTCCCACACTCGTGGTAAGTCCATTTCTGCCCTAGGTATGGCTCATTTTATGCACCAATGTGGGGTACACAAAATCGTTCTCTCCTACGCTACAAGGGTGAACCTTGGCTACCTTAGTCCCTTTTCATCAGTAAAAGACAAAGACCACCCATTTACAAAATTGACTAAGCCTATTATGGGGATCGTACCATTGTCTAGAAATGAAAAATTGGGCCCTCAGTAATCACGGTTGTGGCGGAGATGGACTTAGAGATGTCCAAAAGTATACAAATATGCCATAACAAGGTGTACCCTTCCTGGATGAAAGCCAGTGCGGATATCAGACTTATGCATCTGGCATATTCGGATCACGTTTGGACCTTCTAAGCCCATCAAGGTTTTCATACAAGTAAGCCCGTTATCATTTTAAAGCGTTCAATCAGATTATCGCGAGGTGCAAACTTGTCCCAGTTGAAAAGGCCCAACAGGTTTACACTTTTACGATAAGGTGGCTAAATAACTTCAAATGATTGGGGGCCCAAACACAAGGTGGTCCATCATCATTTTGAAAACTTTTGGCCTAATCATCATAAGATACAAACTCGACCCAGTTTAAGTGGCCCAACAAGTTCGTATCCTATGACGATAGGCCCAAATGGATCCAAATGATAATGGGCCCAAACACAAGCATGGGGGTAGCTTCTATAGGACACATAGCTATGGTTCATATGTGGGCTTACAAGGGTACGGACAAGGCTCTCATTGGCGAAGGGTTGCTCAAAAACTAGGTCTCCCCACTCAAGGGTTCGAGCGACCACGTGAGCGCACCTCTTTTATACCCTAGGGTACGTGCCAACGAGTGATGGTTATCATCACATAACGATCCGCCGCCTTGAGTGAAAGTGACTTCACGATACATGACGCCATCGGGGTAAGAAGGGTATGCAAAATATATGAGACTTGGTTAATCAAAGCCAAAGCCATGGACACTACAAGACATTATTTCGGGGCCGATTCTCTATCCCCAGTGGAGTCACCATCTGTAGGAGTGAAGCGAGGTTTACCGCTATGCCTATGATGCTCGGTGTCCACGACACTGTTGGGCTCGCAGCCCGTAGAGAGTACGGATTAGCCCGCGGGGGACTAAACCGGAGAATAAAGGAATCGCCACTCAGTGTGAACTGTGAAAGATTTAAGGCCGCACTCACCCCTCACAAGGGAAGACCTCAAACCGTTGGGTTCGGAATGGTCCCTTACTTATGCTAGTATAATGGACGGGTTCACACAATGGTATAGTCAAGTCTTAATACAATTCATTCATAAAAGCGAATAAAAATGTAATAACATACCCAACCAAAATAATAATCATAATAACGTAGTTCCAAAAGCACATTAAATTAAGAAATACGAGATGCGATAACGAAAATTATAATAAACAATCAAAAGCAGGAAATAGTCAATAAATAAATAGCAAACAAAAAGGGGGATTAAACACGCATATATGAGTATTTCCCGAGTGGCACGTGGAGTTGTATCCCAAGTACAGACCGTACTACCGTCCATTCGGATTCGGCTATGGAATTTACGTCTGGGTTTCCATCTGATATATCGCAAGGGATAATAACACACATAATCATCAATGCAATGTAAGTAGACATAAAAATATAACCATGCATAGACGGATAATCGTCAACATAAACAAAATAAATGCGAAATAATAAAATAACAATAAATAGACAAAAAGATAAATAATAAAATAAAGGTGAAATAATAAAATAACGATAAATAAGCAAACATATAAATAACAAAATGCCAAAGAAGAAAAAGATGTGACCAGAAATTTAGTCGTCTTTGATGTAGGACTTCGCATACCCAGCTGGACGTATTTCATGTCCAGCCAGACATGCAGTGTCCAGAACTATAAAAATAAATATGGTAAGGGTGCCCTCAGGTCTTATGACGCGGAACTCACTTGGAGGATTAGGCCAAGCAAACCCCTCGCAGCGGATAGAACCCCAAGAACCGCGAATTTGATTTTATAGGAACAAAACCCTTCCAAGGCCACAAAGAAGACCAAAAAAGAACTTGTCTTTGAGATTGCCTTATAAGATTGATTATGATTCTAATTATTTAACTCCTATGGATTTATTATCTTTGATTGTTATTAAGCTTGAGAGTATGAATGATAAGGGAAAGGCAGAGTTGGTGAGAATAATAGGTTTCCAACGCATTGTGTTTGACCCCGGCAATTGGGTGTGGCTTTATATGCAAGAGGAAAAGATACAAACATAACGAAGATCCAAGTTGCAACCAAGAGGAGATGGTCCATTTCAAGTCCTGGAGCGGATCAACGACAATACTTACAAGCTTGATCTTCCTGGTGAGTTTGGCGTTCCTGCAATGTTTAATGTTTCTGACTTATTTTATTTTTAATGCAGGTACAGATTCGAGGTCGAATCCTTTTCAAGAGGAGGGGAATGATATGATCCAGGCCACACATGGAGCATCAGAGGACATAGCCAATAACATAAGGGATCCATTGCAATTACCAGAAGGGCCAATCACAAGACATAAGGCAAAAAGAATCAGAAAAAGCAATGGCGGGATTAGTTCAGAGTTTTATGGCCGACTGCAACAAACAAATAGAGACGCATGTGGGCTTCGATGGGAAGGGCCCAAAGCCATTTCACTTGGCCCAAATCAGTTTAGAATAAAGCTTCATAGGCATTTGAAGACTTAAAGACTTGGTATTTTTGTGATCTCGTATTTAGGGGCATTGTTGTCTTTATGCCTTTAGGGTTTCTTTTGTATCACTATTTAAGCTTTCTTTCTTTTTCATTTTGAAACAATCACGAAATTTGTAAAACACAAAAGCTTAAAGCTTTGGCTATGGCCGAATTCTTGTAAGGGAGAGATTCTCCTTTTCAAGTTTGAAACGACTTATCTAAGTTTTGGAACACTTAGTGGCGTCTCCATTGCTAGCAAAACACTACAAGGATTCATCTTAAAGGTTCTCAAGGGCAAGTTATTTGTGGGTCTTCTTTGTGGCCTTGGAAGGGTTTTGTTCCTACAAAATCAAATTCGTGGTTCTTGGGGTTCTGTCCGTTGCTTGGGGTTTGCTTGGATTCGAATCCAAGTGGGTTTCTTGTCATTTGGTATCTATAGCTCAGGGTTCCACGGTCTGATTTTTCCTATCTTTTCTTTTTTGTTTGATTCTTTTTTATTTTCGTTCTTTGTCATTTTCATTTCAGTTCTTGTTGGATCTTGTTTCTGTCTTCGTTTTGTTTAATTCTGGATCTGATTTTGTTGTGTTTTGCATATCAGTTCAAATTTTATCATTTTCCAGTTCTGGGTTTTTGTTATGTTCTTCATATCAGTTCGTCATATACTTTTTGTTCTTTAGCATATGTTGAAGAAATAAGCATGTTCTTTGGCGGTTGTGTGATTTGTTTCTAAGACCCTAGTGAAGTCTTAAATCAGACCCTGAAACTTAGCCTTTGAATTCAGACCCTGAAATCAGACTCTGAAATCAGACCCTGAACCTTAGCCTTTGAATTCAGACCCTGAAATCAGACTCTGAAATCAGACCCTGAAACTTAGCCTTTGAATTCAGACCCTGAAATTAGACTCTGAAATCAGACCCTGAAACTTAGACTCTGAAATCAGACCCTGAAACTTAGCCTATGAAATCAGACTCTGAAATCATACCCTGAAGATTAGACTCTGAAATCAGACTCTGAAGATTCGCTTCTGAAATCAGACCCTGAAAAGTAACCTCTGAAATCAGACTCTGACCAGTAGCCTCTGAAATTAGACCCTGACTAAAAGCCTCTGAAATCAGACCCTGAAAATCAGCCTCTGAAATCAGAACCTAAATCAGCCTCTGAAATCAGAACCTTAATCAGCTACTGAAATCAGAACCTTAAACAGCTTCTGAAGTTATCAAAAAAAAAGGGACTTGAGTGATAGTGATCACTTGAGCAAAAAAAAAGAGTAAAAAAGTGAAAATTTTTGGTTGAATTTAGTTTGTTCCATATTATCATTTGGGTGTCCGTGAAGGGTATTCCATCAAAATTTCTATAGAGGTGCCAAATTTTCTCCCGAAATTGCATACGACCGTGAATTTGCATGCTTATTTTTTTTTCCATTGTGCCAATTGTTTACTTCTTTATTCTAATTACTCTAGCTTAAGTATTATTGATTGAGTCTTTGTCATTGTTATTCCTGTTCGTATTTTGTTTCCGTCTGCCCTATATATATATTATTGGGTCCGTTGTGTTTCATGCTAGCTTGAGGACTACACTTGATTTTGTATTCTTGGATTGAGTGTGATTTACATTTGAATTGAGGAAAAACTCAAGAGTGGTGAAAGACATTGATTATGAGCACAGTATCGGGTAAAAGCCAATAGAGTGCAAACACGAGTGGAGTGATATCATTCGAGTGTAAACACGTGAGATTGTGAGGATTTACATATTTGCTTTACTTTCTTGTTATTTCTAATTTGTTTGTTTAGTGTTGAGATGGCAGGTCCAAGTTTAACCATTGAAGATAAGATCGAGGTTTTGGATACTTTCAAAAGTGATATCCAAGCTATTATGAGTGATTATAGAAGATCTTATGAGAAATGGAAAAAGACTTGGAAGGTAACTAAATATGCAGTGAATGAAGAGAGTACTCAACAACCAAAAGCTATTGAAGTTGTGTGTAATGAAGTGAGAAACATTTGTGATGTTGAGTGTATGGTGAGTGAAAGTACTTGTGAGGTCGTGAGTACTATTAGTGTAAGCACTTGTGATGTTGAGTGCATAGCGACTAGAAACACTTGTGAGGTCGTGAGTAATATGAGTGTAAACACTTGTGATGTTGAGTGCATAGTGAATGAAAATACTTGTGAGGCCTTGAATATTGTGAATTATGTTATAAGTGACATGGTGAGTGAAAATGCTTGGGAGACCGTGAGCATTGAAGGAGTAAACATTTGTGAGGTAGTGTGTTTTGAAGTTGAAAAACATAGTGAAACTGAGCAGGTGTGTGAGGAGGTCTTTGCAAGTATGGTTGAGATAGTGGCCATGAGTGATGATGAAGTTGTGAGAGCTGGTGAAAAGAAAGTAGATGTGGTAGTTAAGTTTTTCCATAACATTTTCTCTATTGTTTATGCTTTTTCATCGCAGGAACAAGTGGTCAAGTATGATTCTTTTATATTTCAATATCATCGTCCAATTGATTTTGTCATAACTATCTATGATCCGGGTTCGGATTCGAGGACGAATCCATTTCAAGAGAGGGAGAAAGACATGATCCAAGGGGCAACATTTGACATGAATGCAGTCATCCAAGGAACATTAGAGCCTTTGCAATTGCCATCAGGCCCAATCACACGCCAAAGAGCTAAGAAGATCACAGACGCAATAGCGGGGCCAGAGTTTGCATATAATAGATGCATTTGTTCTTCTAGTTTTTACTTGCCTTATAAGATTGATTATGATTCTAATTCTTTAACTCCTATGGATTTATTATCTTTGATTGTTATTAAGCTTGGGAGTATGAATGATAAGGGAAAGGCAGAGTTGGTGAGAATAATAGGTTTCCAACGCATTGTGTTTGACCCCGGCAATTGGGTGTGGCTTTATATGCAAGAGGAAAAGATACAAGCATAATGAAGATCCAAGTTGCAACCAAGAGGAGATGGTCAATTTCAAGTCCTGGAGCGGATCAACGACAATACTTACAAGTTTGATCTTCCTGGTGAGTTTGGCGTTCCTGCAATGTTTAATGATTCTGACTTATTTTATTTTTAATGCAGGTACAGAATCGAGGTCGAATCCTTTTCAAGAGGAGGAGAATGACATGATCCAGGCCACACATAGAGCATCAGAGGACATGGCCAATAACACAAGGGATCCATTGCAATTATACCTTCTGAGAGAGCGAACAAAATGGGTACTTTATTTGTGGTTTATTTATGGCTGTGGTCCATTCTATAATTATATGGCGACCTTGATCAGGGATCATCCATGTGGTGACATGAGAATGATGGCACCTTATATGATGTGATCATATACGGCTAGACCCAGATATAAATGAATTTCTTATAATATCTGTTAGATAAAGAAATTTATTTCAATCTACTAGATGGTCATATATGGATTGATCTAAATCCTGAGTCTACTACGAACTCCTGCATGGCAGACCATGTCCTTTGATTTACAAAGGTAAGGTTGGTGTAGAAATCTCGACCAATAGCTACGTACTTTGGGAAAATGGTTTGGTGTATAGCTGGGGACGTCTTACTTAGATATGGAATTCAATTCATTCTTGCAAGAAGTAGAGGAGTATATTCCTTAAGGGCTGATTCGGTACTTGAATGATCAGAGAGCTCAAGTCTTTCTATTACGAATAGAAAGATTAATATTCATAATGGTTATGAATAAATCGTTTATTAAAGATTCAATGGTACTTAAGGTAAAAATAATTGGTGGGGTATAACAGACATTTTGACCCTGCTCTAATTATGAGAAATTTGTGAATGGTCAAACTGTATGTAATGACTATATCGATGGATACCGACGTAGTTCGGCTTATTTTATATATCTAAAGCAACGAGAGTGCATCTTTGGGTTTTATTCATAGAATAACCTAAAATTAATAATCAGAATATTTAATTAAAAAGTTTAATTAATATTATGGGATTATTGGAGCTCGAAATTCTAGGTCCATTTAGTCCCCGTAATATATCAATATATTGTAGTAAATTAAATATAATTGGACAGTCCAATTATATACTCACATATACATTATTATTATTATTAATGTGATTAATAATTTTGTCACACATGAGACTTTATGTTAAATTTAATATAAGGTTTTCTTTAAATAAATGATTATGAGATAATCGTTTATTATTTTAAAAAGGGTTGTAAATATTAAATTGTTTAATATATCACTTTTGGAAATAAATGATTTTAAATTCATTATTAAAATTGGTAGTTATATTTTTTTTTTAATTAGTAACACTTTTAATGTCATTATGATGACATTTATCATGCAAATTTTGATGTTACAAAATATAGGGTTTGGGGTTGTTTTTTAATTTTTAATTACAAATTAATTTAACCTAAACCCTAAGTATAAAAATAAAATTTCTTTTCTTTTTAGTTGCTCTCTCATTCTGAATAACCCTAGCCACCTTCTTTGTTTCTCAAGTTCTCAAAAGTTGAGAGAAAAAGAAAAACAAAAAGGATGTAAAGTGACAATTCTATTTCTCTAAAGAGTTTAGAGATCTAAATGGTGAGTGAAGTGCACACTTCGTTTTGTTGGTAACGAGTAATAGTACGGAAGAACAATTGGTGTTGACGTAAAAATCTTTTTCCTCTCATTCTTAACATACCTTGTTGGTGTTCCATTGTAGAATTTTTTTAGGAACAGAAGGGACTGATTTGTGGATGTTTTAGAGTCATTATTTTATCCAAAACAGTGGCAGAAAAATTAGCGAATAACCAGCACAATACAAAATAGTCTAGTTTTTGGGCTGCTATTCATGGACTGTTCGGGGCTGGAAAAATCATAAAAAACAGAAGCAAAACAAGTCCAAAGAAGTTGGATAGTTTCGGCTAAGAAATGACAAAAGTATAAATTTTTTCAAGGTCGATCCCGATGCCTAACACTCTTTTGCCGCATGAGAATCTTTCAACAGATTTGATAATGGTCAGATGGTTTTGGAAAGTTTCAGAGGTTCTAGGATCCTTATGTACTGTCGTCGAAAACCTTTGCGGATGATTTTCCGAAAACGTTGAAATCGAGGATTTTAGTTATTTGGTTATACTGAAATGTTATATTATGATGTAATAGAAGTATTAGATGTGTTCTGGGTGGAACGACAATGACTCGAAAAGTTTCAGATTCCTCCGCTACGTTTTCGAACTTTTCGGAAGGTTTTCTGAATTTCAACCGGAAATATAATCTAATAATATATATATATATATATATATATATATGTTATATTGGATGTATTATGAGTAACGAAGTAGAAATAGTTGAAGACGGACTTGATTTGGGTATTCCGGGAAGATCCAGAAATTTGTTATAGTTGAGTTTAGAACTACGCAAAACACTGGTTCTGATTGTATCCACTGTTTATTTTTACAGATTTGACTAGGATCAAGAGTGTTCATGGCACGAGGAAGTATTCTATGCGATGAGTATTGGACGTATCGGTAAGTATTTATTTCGATAAAAGATATGTGTAACATCCCCAATTCAGGAAGGTTACCGGCAAGTAACAGATTCCACTGTCACCTAAGCCACTGTTACTAAAGAAAAACTCACTTCTTAACCTAATAATTAATCATCACATCAATATGTGCACACACACATTTCATAGAACTGATCAAGAAAAGTATACATAATCTGGTTAATCTTTACAAACACATCAGAAATCATGCAACTATCATACAACAAAAAGAAACCAAAAAGAAATTACATTCTATGTGAATATAGGTCTGACATGATGGACCACTATTACTAGTGAATTCAGTGCTACTAATGTCCCTAATCCATGTCTCCAAAAGAAAATTATGGCTCACTAGTTGAAAGATCCTGCAAAACTGGAGAGTGGGGGTGAGTCCTAGAGAACTCAGTGAGTGGAGCTATAAAATCAAAAAATAGTATTAATAATTCTGTATCAAATGATCATAGCATAAAAACTACTTTCTGAACTCATAATAATACAAACCACATCTTTTTCTTTCAAAACCTTTTTGAGAAATCATTTGTGAAAATCATATATCTGGAATAACTGGAGAACTGTAGAAAACCTGACGCATTGGGGGTTACGTATCGACGTCCCCCCATATGCGTAAACTAGTGTCTTGGGATGTTACGTATCACCATCCCCCAAGCCACTGAACTAGAGCCAGAAATGCTAATTAATGCCATCATCCTAACCCTGAAACTAGGATCTAGGGACGTTACGTATCACCATCCCCCTAGTCCTGAAACTACATGTGCACATGTCTATTGACGCGGAACTCACTTGGAGGATTAGGCCAAGCAAACCCCTCGTAACGGACGGAACCCCAAGAACCGCGAATTTGATTTTGTAGGAACAAAACCCTTCCAAGGCCACGAAGAAGACCCACAAAGAACTTGTCTTTGAGAACCCTTAAGATGATTCTTTGAAGTGTTCTGATAGCACGGAGACGCCACTAAGGTTGCCACACCTTAGATAAGTCGATTGCATGAGATAAGGGGAATCCCTCCCTTAAGCAATTTAGGCAATAGCCAGGACTTCAAAATGAAGATGAAATTCGAAATTTGGTGATTAGCTTCTCATTAAGATGAAATGAGTTTAAATAATACAATGAAAGAAACCCTAATGGGTGCAAAATGACCAAACACACCCTAAGTTGCTAACTAATGGTCATGCCCTTAATAGACATTTAATAACAAACACAAAGTCAAAAGAAACAAAGACTTAATCAATAACAAACAAAGACTTAATAAATAACTTTGCCAAAAAAGTCTAAAGTAAAAACACAAAATCATAAAAGTCAACAAATATGGAAAACTTTTCAAATTTGTCTAAAGTTGTTTCCTTGCACCAAAAGTCCTCCAAATTCGTGGCTTCCATGTATAAAGGCATAATGATGTGTTATAAAGTCCAATAAGTCTTGTCTTGGCCGAATATTTAGTGTCGGGCTTGAATCAGCTTGATCCGTTAAAAATATACTCGGCTTCAAGATTGCTGGTGCGTTACTCTGGTATGACTTGGGTCAAGTTAAATAGCCTTGGACCCACTCCATTGAAGCCCTCATAAGACGCCAATATGCCATGGAGTTGTCTGTCACACTCGACCATGGCATTCTGCGCTAGCCCCGCATTGCGTCTCTGATCTTCTTAGCTCTTTAGCGTGTGATTGGACCTGTTGGCAATTGCAAAGGATCTAATGTTCCTTGAGTTGCTGGATTCATGTCATTCCCTCCATCTTGAAAAGGATTCGACCTTGAATCTGTACCTGCATGAAAAAGAGTTAAGTCAGAAACATTAAATGTCGCAGACACATTATGCTCACCTTGTAAATCCATCTTGTATGTATTGTCATTAATCCGTTCCCAGACTTGAAATGGACCATCCCCTCTCGGTTGTAGCTTGGATTTACGCTGTAAAGGAAATCTTTCCTTTCGCATGTGTACCCAAACCCAATCTCCAGGTTGAAATACCACACATTTCTTTCCTTATTGGCATGAGAAGCATATTGTTCATTCTTTCGTTGTATGTGCTCTCTTATTTTCTCATGTATGTGTTTCACCAAACCAGCTTTCTTTTTTCCATCTAACCCTACATGCTCATAAACAGGCAATGGTAACAAATCTAATGGAGTTAGTGGTTGAAAACCATAAACAATTTCAAATGGTGAATAAGATGTGGAAGAATGAATGCTACGATTATATGCAAATTCAACAAAAGGCAAACAATCCTCCCAAGTTTTCAAGTTCTTAGAGACAATAGTACGCAATAATTGAGTCAAAGTCCAATTAACCACTTCAGTCTGTCCATCAGTTTGGGGATGACAAGTAGTAGAATACAAAAGTTTTGTTCCTAACTTACCCCATAAAACTTTCCAAAAGTGACTAAAGAATTTAACATCACGATCTGAAACTATACTCCGTGGAATTCCATGGAGTTGTACCACTTCTGACGCGGAACTCACTTGGAGGATTAGGCCAAGCAAACCCCTAGCAACGGACGGAACCCCAAGAACCGCGAATTTGA
Source organism: Zanthoxylum bungeanum (assembly GCA_019454045.1). Classification (NCBI taxonomy): domain Eukaryota; kingdom Viridiplantae; phylum Streptophyta; class Magnoliopsida; order Sapindales; family Rutaceae; genus Zanthoxylum; species Zanthoxylum bungeanum. The sequence goes on along the minus strand of SKCR01051240.1, from coordinate 23,288 downwards.
TTTTGTAGGAACAAAACCCTTCCAAGGCCACAAAGAAGACCCACAAAGAACTTGTATTTGAGAACCCTTAAGATGATTCCTTGAAGTGTTCTGCTAGCACGGAGACGCCACTAAGGTTGCCACACCTTAGATAAGTCGATTGCATGAGATAAGGGGAATCCCTCCCTTAAGCAATTTAGGCAATAGCCAAGACTTCAAAATGAAGATGAAATTCGAAATTTGGTGATTAGCTTCTCATTAAGATGAAATGAGTTTAAATAGTACAATGAAAGAAACCCTAATGGGTGCAAAATGACCAAAACACCCTAAGTTGCTAACTAATGGCCATGCCCTTAATAGACATTTAATAACAAACACAAAGTCAAAAGAAACAAAGACTTAATCAATAACAAACAAAGACTTAATAAATAACTTTGCCAAAAAAATCTAAAGTAAAAACATAAAATCATAAAAGTCAACAAATGTGGAAAACTTTTCCAAATTTGTCTAAAATTGTTTCCTTGCACCAAAAGTCCTCCAAATTCGTGGCTTCCATGTATAAAGGCATAATGATATGTCATAAAGTCCAATAAGTCTTGTCTTGGCCGAATATTTAGTGTCGGGCTTGAATCAGATTGATCCGTTAAAAATATACTCGGCTTCAAGATTGCTGGTGCGTTACTCTAGTATGACTTGGGTCAAGTGAAATAGCTTTGGACCCACTCCATTGAAGCCCTCATGTGACGCCAATATGCCCCGGAGTTGTCTGTCACACTCGACCATGGCATTCTGCGCTAGCCCTGCCATTGCGTCTCTGATCTTCTTAGCTCTTTGGCGTGTGATTGGAACTATTGGCAATTGCAAAGGATCTAATGTTCTTTGAGTTGTTGGATTCATGTCATTCCCTCCCTCTTGAAAAGGATTCGACCTCGAATATGTACCTGCATCAAAAAGAGTTAAGTCAGAAACATTAAATGTTGCAGACACATTATGCTCACCTTGTAAATCCAGCTTGTATGCATTGTCATTAATCCGTTCCAAGACTTGAAATGGACCATCCTCTCTCGGTTGTAGCTTGGATTTACGCTGTTCAGGAAATCTTTCCTTTCGCATGTGTACCCAAACCCAATCTCCAGGTTGAAATACCACACGTTTCTTCCCTTATTGGCATGAGAAGCATATTGTTCATTCTTTCGTTGTATGTGCTCTCTTGCTTTCTCATGTATGTGTTTCACCAAATCAGCTTTCTTTTTTCCATCTAACCCTGCATGCTCATCAACAGGCAATGGTAACAAATCTAATGGAGTTAGTGGTTGAAAACCATAAATAATTTCAAATGGTGAATAAGATGTGGAAGAATGAATGCTACGATTATATGCAAATTCAACAAAAGGAAAACAATCCTCCCAAGTTTTCAAGTTCTTAGAGACAATAGTACGCAATAACTGAGTCAAAGTTCTATTAACCACTTCAGTCTGTCCATCGGTTTGGGGATGACAAGTAGTAGAATACAAAAGTTTTATTCCTAACTTACCCCAAAAAACTTTCCAAAAGTGACTAAGGAATTTAACATCACGATCTGAAACTATACTCCGTGGAATTCCATGGAGTCGTACCACTTCTCTAAAGAATAAGTCAGCAATGTTAGTGGCATCATCAGTTTTATGACATGCTATAAAGTGTGCCATCTTACTGAACCTATCAACCACTACAAAGATGGAATCTCTACCATGTCTAGTCCTAGGTAAACCCAATATAAAGTCCATTGATACATCTACCCACGGCTCACTAGGTACATGCAACAGTGTATACAACCCATGAGGCATAACCTTAGATTTAGCCTTTTTACAAATCAAGCATTTATCACACAAACGCTCAATATCTCTCCGCATTTTAGGCCAATAAAAATGTTCACTCAATACCCCTAAGGTCTTAGAAATGCCAAAGTGCCTCATTAAACCTCCCCCATGCGCTTCTCTAACTAACAACTCACGCATACTACAAACAGGAATGCATAATCTCTTTCTCCCTAAACCAAACCCGTCATGTTGATAGAATTTATTAATGGTAGACTTTTTACATGCAGCATAGATGGTACTAAAGTCAGTATCATTTGCATAAAGTTCTTTAATAAATTCAAACCAAGCATTCTTGCATTCAATGAAGTAAGTAAAGCATACTGACAAGGAACCCACTTGGATTCGAAATCCAAGCAAACCCCAAGCAACGGACGGAACCCCAAGAACCGCGAAATGATTTTGTAGAAACAAAACCCTTCCAAGGCCACAAAGAAGACCCACAAAGAACTTGCCCTTGAGAACCTTTAAGATGAATCCTTGTAGTGTTTTGCTAGCAATGGAGACGCCACTAAGTGTGCCAAACTTAGATAAGTCGATTCAAACTTGAAAAGGGGAATCCCTCCCTTACATTAATTCGGCCATAGCCAAAGCTTTAAGCTTTTGAGTTTACAAAATTCGTTGGTTGCCTCAAATGAAGAAGAAAGTAAGCTTAATAGTGTTACAAAAAGAAACCCTAAAGGCAAAAAGACAATAATGCCCATAAAAACGAAATTACACAAATATCAAGTCTTTAAATGCCTAGAAAGCTTTATTCTAAACTGATTTGGGCCAAGTGAAATGGTTTTGGGCCCTTTCCATCGAAGCCCACATGCATCTCTATTTGTTTGTTGCAGTCGCCATAAAACTCTGAACTAATCCCGCCATTGCTTCTCTGAGTCTTTTGGTCCTCTGCCTCGTAATTGGCCCTTCTGGTACTTGTAATGCGTCCTTTGGTTTGTTGTCGGCCTGGATCATGTCATCCCCTCCCACTTGAAAAGGATTCGACCTCGAATCTGTACCTGCATCAAAAGGAGTAAGTCAGAAACATTAAATGTAGCAGACACATTGTACTTACCTTGTAAATCCAGCTTGTATGCATTGTCATTAATCCGTTCCAAAACTTGAAATGGACCATCCCCTCTCGGTTGTAGCTTAGATTTACGTTGTTCAGGAAATCTCTCCTTGCGCATGTGTACCCAAACCCAATCTCCAGGCTGAAATACCACACGCTTTCTTCCCTTATTAGCATGAGAAGCATATTGCTCATTCTTTCGTTGTATTTGCTCTCTTGCTTTCTCATGTATGTGCTTCACCAAATCGGCTTTCCTTTTTCCATCTAACCCCACATGCTCATCAACAGGCAAAGGTAACAAATCCAATGGAGTTAGTGGCTGAAAACCATAAACAATTTCAAAAGGTGAAAAAGATGTAGAAGAATGAATGCTACGATTATATGCAAACTCAATAAATGGCAAACAATCTTCCCAACTCTTCAAATTCTTTCCAACTATAGTGCGTAATAATTGAGATAAAGTCATATTAACTACCTCTGTTTGTCCATCAGTCTGTGGATGACATGTGGTAGAATACAATAGTTTGGTGCCTAGTTTAGCCCACAACACCTTCCAAAAATGGCTAAGGAACTTAACATCTCTATCTGATACAATACTCCTAGGTATACCATGGAGTCACACTATGTCTCTGAAAAATAAATCTGCAATGTTTGTAGCATCATCGGTTTTATGACATGCAATGAAATGAGCCATTTTACTAAACCTATCAACTACAACAAAGATTGAATCTCTACCCCTCTTTGTCCTAGGCAAACCTATCACAAAATCCATCGATATATCAACCCAAGGTTCACTAGGTACAGGCAAAGGAGTATACAAACCATGTGGCATTAATTTAGATTTAGCATGCTTACATGTTAGACACTTATCACAAATACGCTCAACATCACGTTTCATTTTAGGCCAATAAAAGTGCTCATGTAAAATAGCTAAAGTCTTAGTAATCCCAAAATGCCCCATCAAACCTCCCCCATGCGCTTCCTTCACAAGCAACTCACGCATACTACAAGCAGGAACACACAACATGTTCGCTTTAAATAAGAATCCGTCATGAATGTAAAACTTTCCAAAAGATGACTTTGCACAAGTAGCAAAAATCTCACCAAAATCAGAATCACACTCATATAATTCCTTAATCAAATCAAATCCCAACATCCGTGCATGCATTGAAGTAAGTAAAACATACCTGCGAGATAATGCATCGGCCACTATATTTTCTTTACCTTGCTTGTAGCGTATAACATATGGAAATGACTCAACGAATTCCATCCACTTTGCGCGTGTCGCTTATTCAGCTTACCTTGACCCTTCAGGTGTTTTAATGATTCATGGTCGGTGTGGATCACGAACTCTTTAGGCCACAAGTAGTGCTGCCATGTCTCAAGTGCTCTCACAAGCGCATATAACTCTTTGTCATACGTGGGGTACCTCAAAGCTGCTCCATTCAGCTTCTCACTAAAATAGGCTATTGGCCGCTTTTCTTGCATGAGAACTGCTCCAATACCTAACCCTGATGCGTCGCACTCAATCTCAAATGTCTTCTCGAAGTTGGGTAGTGCTAAAATGGGTGCACTGCATAACTTCGCTTTAAGGTCCTGGAATGCTCGCTCTTGCGCCTCGCCCCATTGAAAACCAACAGTCTTCTTTACTACCTCAGTCAATGGCGCGGTAATGCTACTGAAGTCCTTGACAAATCTCCTATAGAAGCTCGCTAACCCATGAAAGCTTCGGACTTCTGTCACTGTAGTTGGTGTAGGCCATTCCTGAATTGCCTTTACCTTCTCCACATCCACCTCGATGCCATCTGCACTCACAACAAAGCCAAGAAAAACAATTCTATCCATGCAAAATGTGCATTTGTCAGAGTTAGCATACAATTGTTCTTTTCGTAAAACATCAAGTACATGCTTCAAATGCATCACATGCTCATCTACTGTTTTACTGTAAACTAAGATGTCATCAAAATAAACCACAACAAATTTACCTAAAAATGCACGCATAACATGATTCATCAATCTCATAAATGTGCTAGGCGCTTTGAGAGACCAAATGGCATAACTAACCATTCATACAAGCCATATTTAGTCTTAAATGCAGTTTTCCACTCATCTCCCTCTCTCATGCGAATTTGATGGTATCCACTCTTTAAGTCAATCTTACTAAAATTTTTGGAACCATGCAATTCATCCAACATGTCATCTAGTCTAGGAATGGGGTGACGATACTTTACCGTAATATTGTTGATAGCCCGACAATCAACGCACATACGCCACGTCCCATCTTTCTTAGGAACTAGAAGTATTGGTACTTCACAAGGGCTCATGCTTTCCCTTACATACCCCTTACCCATCAATTCCCGTACTTGCCTGACATGATCCAGGCCGACAACAAACCAAAAGACGCATTACAAGTACCAGAAGGGCCAATTACGAGGCAGAGGACCAAAGACTCAGAGAAGCAATGGCGGGATTAGTTCAGAGTTTTATGGCCGACTGCAACAAACAAATAGAGATGCATGTGGGCTTCGATGGAAAGGGCCCAAAACCATTTCACTTGGCCCAAATCAGTTTAGAATAAAGCTTTCTAGGCATTTAAAGACTTAAAGACTTGATATTTGTGTAATTTCGTTTTTATGGGCATTATTGTCTTTTTGCCTTTAGGGTTTCTTTTTGTAACACTATTTAAGCTTACTTTCTTCTTCATTTGAGGAACCAACGAATTTTGTAAACTCAAAAGCTTAAAGCTTTGGCTATGGCCGAATTAATGTAAGGGAGGGATTCCCCTTTTCAAGTTTGAATCGACTTATCTAAGTTTGGCACACTTAGTGGCGTCTCCATTGCTAGCAACACTACAAGGATTCATCTTAAAGGTTCTCAAGGGCAAGTTCTGTGGGTCTTCTTTGTGGCCTTGGAAGGGTTTTGTTTCTACAAAATCATTTCGCGGTTCTTGGGGTTCCGTCCGTTGCTTGGGGTTTGCTTGGATTTCGAATCCAAGTGGGTTCCTTGTCATTGCCTTTGTAGCTCCTTTGTCTCCTCGGGATTGCTCCTATAAGCCGGTCTGTTAGGAATGACTGCTCCAGGTATGAAGTCTATCTGGTGCTCAATACCTCTAATGGGTGGAAGCCCACTAGGTATGTCCTCTGTGAGTACGTCACTGTAATCCTGCAAAAGAGATGAAATAGACACATGAAGCAAAGGGTCAGCGTTAGTAAAATAAATATGAGGCTCCTTATAGACTAACAATAGCATGAGCTTGCTAGCCTTGAACGCTTTTCTCGCTTCACCCTCACCATGTAGAAACTCTTTTAACTCTCCCTTTTGTTTCCCTCTCACGTTCACTCACACTCCCCTTGGGAACTCCCACGGCCTTGGCCTTATTTTTCTCACCAGATACACCACTCTCACTAGTCTCACCCAAGGTGGTGTTTCCTTTCGCTCTCTCTTTGTCACGCTCAAGTTGCAACTTAACCTGATCGTCATGGACTTGTGCAGGTGTAAGTGGATATAATGTAATGGGTTTTCCCTTATGCTGGAAAGAGTACTTGTTCTTGAACCCATCATGAATAACCTTCTTATCAAACTGCCACGGCCTGCCCAAAAGAATATGTCCTGCATGCATCGGTATCACATCACATAGGACATCATCTGTGTGTGGCCCAATGGTAAAGCTCAATAGTACCTGCTTTGTCACACTTATCTCCCCACAATCATTTAACCACTGCAACTTGTAAGGCTTCGGGTGTCTCAAGCAACTCAACCCCAATCGCTCAATCAAAGCTGTGCTAGCAACATTAGTACAACTGCCCCCATCTATGATCATACTACACCCCTTGCCATTCACACGGCACCTAGTATGGAATATGTTCTCCCTCTGCTGCACACTCTCATCCTCTACAACAAGTGCACTCAAAGCACGCTTGACAACTAATGATAAGTTATCCAGCGGGTATGCAGCTCCCTCATGGTCACTAGCATCCTCCAACTCTGGCATCTCCTCCTCAACCTCACTATCGGTAGAGTACACCTCTCCACTCTTTTTATCAATCACTAAGGTACGCCTATTGGGACATTGTGAAGCATAGTGTCCCATGCCCAAACACTTGAAACACTTGACATCTTTAGTTCTAGCAGCTGCACCCTCAGGTTTTGGTCTAGTTTTGCCCGGTTCCGCAGCCTCTTTACCCTTGGCACTAGGTTCGGCCCTAGGCTTATTAAAGCCTCCACTGAATTCGCCTCTAGGCTTGTCAAAGCCTCCATCTCGCTTCTCATTCGGAACCCATTTCCCTTTCCATGCAGAAGTAGCCTGAGTACCAAATCTGGATGTTGACTTTTTCTTGAGTTGCCTTTCTATCTTGATAGCCATGTGAAGCATATCCTCCAAATCAACATAATGATGCAACTCCACCATGTTTGCAATCTCTCTATTCAAGCCCCCTAGAAACCGTGCCATAGTAGCTTCTGCATCCTCAACTACATTTGCCCTGATCATGGCAACTTCCATCTCTGTGTAATAGTCCTCAACACTTTTGGTCCCCTGATACAGATGTTGTAGTTTCTGATACAACTCCCTATAGTAATGGCTGGGTATAAATCTCTTTCTCATGAGACCCCTAAGTTCTGCCCATGTCTGAACCGGTCTCTCATAGTTTCTCCTCCGAGTAGTGACAAGCTGATCCCACCAAATCATAGCATAATCGGTAAACTCAATTGCTGCCAGACTGATCTTCTTCTCGTCTGAGTAGTGATGACAGTTGAAAATCAATTCTATTTTCTTTTCCCATTCCAAATAAGCTTCAGGATCATTCTTGCCTTGGAAAGTTGGTATCTTGATCTTGATGCTACCTAGATCACCATCTACATCTCCTCGCCTACCATATCCTCTCCGATCATAATCCCCTCTTCTGGCATCAAATGCACCCCTATCATCAAACCGTCTATCCCTCCTATCATTCCTCCTATCAAACCTCCTATTAGGCCTCCTATCATGCCCAGGCTGAAATCTCTCCTCCACATCATCAAAACCATCAGAATCATCAAACTCATTTTCAGCTTCCTCTTCATCTGGTGGTACATACTGTGGTGGTACATGGCGAGGTGGCGCATTGTGAGGTGGTGGCACATTCTGAGGTGGTGGTACTCTGGGACCGCTACCAGTTTGAATACTCTCTACACTCTTGGACAATCTCTCCAAAGCAGTATTCATATTCTCCATCATATCTGTAAAATTCCTATCCAATGCCTCAAGCTTTTCATCAGTAGTTAGACCTGCCATCTCAACACTAAACAAACAGATTAGAAATAATAGGAAAGTAAAGTAAATATCTAAATCCTCACAATCTCACGTGTTTACACTCGAATGATATCACTCCACTCGTGTTTGTACTCTATTGGCTTTTACCCGATACTGTGCTCACAATCACTGCCTTTTACCACTCTTGAGTTCGTCCTCAATTCAAATGTGAATCACACTCTATCCAAGAATACAAACCAAATGTAGTCCTCAAGCCAGCATGAAACACAAAGGTCTAATAATAACAACTCACGCATACTACAAACAGGAATGCATAATCTATTCTCCCTAAACAGAAACCCGTCATGTTGATAGAATTTATTAATGGTAGACTTTTTACATGCAGCATAGATGGTACTAAAGTCAGTATCATTTGCATAAAGTTCTTTAATAAATTCAAACCCAAGCATTCTTGCATTCAATGAAGTAAGTAAAGCATACTGACAAGGAACCCACTTGGATTCGAAATCCAAGCAAACCCCAAGCAACGGACGGAACCCCAAGAACCGCGAAATGATTTTGTAGAAACAAAACCCTTCCAAGGCCACAAAGAAGACCCACAAAGAACTTGCCCTTGAGAACCTTTAAGATGAATCCTTGTAGTGTTTTGCTAGCAATGGAGACGCCACTAAGTGTGCCAAACTTAGATAAGTCGATTCAAACTTGAAAAGGGGAATCCCTCCCTTACATTAATTCGGCCATAGCCAAAGCTTTAAGCTTTTGAGTTTACAAAATTCGTTGGTTGCCTCAAATGAAGAAGAAAGTAAGCTTAAATAGTGTTACAAAAAGAAACCCTAAAGGCAAAAAGACAATAATGCCCATAAAAACGAAATTACACAAATATCAAGTCTTTAAGTCTTTAAATGCCTAGAAAGCTTTATTCTAAACTGATTTGGGCCAAGTGAAATGGTTTTGGGCCCTTTCCATCGAAGCCCACATGCATCTCTATTTGTTTGTTGCAGTCGGCCATAAAACTCTGAACTAATCCCGCCATTGCTTCTCTGAGTCTTTTGGTCCTCTGCCTCGTAATTGGCCCTTCTGGTACTTGTAATGCGTCCTTTGGTTTGTTGTCGGCCTGGATCATGTCACATACATTCGCGATAGTGCATCAGCGACAATGTTTTCCTTACCTTGTTCGTAGCGAATTACGTATGGAAATGTCTCAATGAACTCCAACCACTTTGCATGTCGTTTTTTCAACTTACCTTGGCCCTTCAAGTGCTTCAATGATTCATGATCAGTATGGATCACAAATTCTCGAGGCCACAGATAATGATGCCACGTCTCAAGGGCTCTCACTAGCGCATACAACTCCTTATCATATGTGGGGTACCTCAAAACTTCTCCATTTAGCTTCTCACTAAAGTAAGCTATTGGTCGCTTTTCTTGCGTAAGAACAGCTCCAATGCCTATTCCGGATGCATCACACTCAATCTCAAATGTCTTTTCAAAATTGGGTAGTGCCAAAACTAGTGCACTACATAACTTCATTTTAAGATCCTGGAATGCACGCTCCTGCTCTTCTCCCCATTTGAAACCAAAATTTTTCTTCAATACTTCAGTCAGTGGTGCAGCAATACTACTGAAGTCTTTAACAAATCTGTGGTAGAAGCTTGCTAATCTATGGAAGCTTCTAACTTATGTCACTGTCGTTGGTGTAGGCCAATCATGAATCGCCTTCACCTTCTCTACATCAACTTCGATGCCATCTGCACTTACAACAAAATCAAGGAAAACAATCATATCCATACAAAAAGTGCACTTACCAAAGTTAGCATACAGTTTTTCCTGTCTTAACACTTCAAGAACATGCTTCAAATGTGTAACATGCTCATCTAATGTTTTACTGTAAACTAAGATGTCATCAAAATAAACTACAACAAACTTACCTATAAAATCACGCATAACATGATTCATCAATCTCATAAATGTGCTAGGTGCGTTTGTAAGAACAAATGGCATAACTAACCATTCATACAAGCCATACTTGGTGACGATACTTTACCGTTATATTGTTGATCGCTCGATAATCAACGCACATACGCCACAACCCATCTTTCTTAGGAACTAGAAGAACTGGTACCGCACATGGACTCATACTTTCTCTAACATACCCTTTCTCCATCAACTCCCCCACTTGCTTCTGAAGTTCCTTCGTCTCTTCCGGATTGCTTCGGTAGGTTGGTCTGTTGAGAATGACTGCGCCAGGTAAGAAATCTATCTGGTGCTCAATACCTCTAATGGGTGGAAGCCCACTAGGAATGTCCTCTGTCAGCATATCACTGAATTCCTGCAAAAGAGATGAAATGGACACAGAAAGCAAAGGGTCAGTGTTAGCAATACAAATACGGTGTTCCTTGTAGACCAACAAAAGCATAAGCTTGCTAGCCTTAAAAGCTTTCCTTGATTCACATTCACCCATGTAAAAGCTCTTTTTCACTCGCCCTTTTGTTTCCCCCTTAAGTTCACTCACACTCCCTTTGGAAACACTCACGACCTTTGCCTTATTTTCCTTACTAGGTTCGGTCACACTCCCCTTACGTGTTTTCCCCAAGGCTGTGTTTGCACTCTCAATCTCTCTATCTCTCTCAAGTTGCAACTTGACTTGATCCTCGTGGACTTGCTTTCGTGAAGGTAATGGGTTTTCCCTTATGTTGAAAGGAATACTTATTCTTGAACCTATAGTGAATAACTTTCCTATCAAACTGCCACGGCCTGCCCAAAAGAATATGTCATGCATGCATCAGTATCACATCATATAGGACATCATCCATGTATGGCCCAATGGTAAAGCTCAATAACACCTGCTTTGTCACCTTTATCTCGCCACAATCATTTAACCACTACAGCTTATAAGGCTTGGGATGCTTCAAGTAATCTAATCCCAACCTCTCAACTAAAGCCGTACTTGCGACATTAGCACAACTGCCCCCGTCAATGATCATACTACACCATTTACCATTCACACGGCATCTGGTATGAAATATGTTCTCCCTCTTTGTCACTAGTATCCTCAATCTCAGGCTCATCATCATCAACCTTAACCTCACTGTCAGTAGAATGTACTTCACCACTCTTCTTATCAATCACTAAGGTGCGCCTGTTGGGGCACTGTGAAGAATAGTGTCCCATGCCCACTTGAAACACTTGATGTCTTTTATCTTTGGTGTTGTACCTTCAGGTTTCGTTCTAGCCTTGCTTGGTTCTGCAACTTCTTTACCCTTGGCACCAGGTTCAGCCCTTGGCTTGTTAAAGCCTCCATCTCGTCGATCATTAGGAACCCATTTCCCCTTCCATATAGAAGTAGTCTGAGTACCAAATCTGGATGTAGACTTCTTCTTGAGTTGCCTTTTTATCTTAACAGACATGTGAAGTATATCCTCCAAATCAACATAATTATGCAACTCCACCATGTTGGCAATCTCTCTGTTCAAGCCCCCTAAAAACTGTGCCAGAGTAGTAGCCTCCGCATCCTCCACTACATTCACCCTGATCATGGCAACCTCCATCTCAGTATAATAATCCTCTACACTCTTGGTCTCCTGATACAAATATTGTAGTTTCTGATACAACTCTCGGTAGTAATGGATGGGTATAAATCGTTTCCTCATGAGACCTCAAAGTTCTTCCCATGTCTGAATTGGCCTCTCATAATTCCTCATTCGGTTGGTGACAATCTGATCCCACCAAATCATAGCATAATCTATGAATTCCATGACTGCTAGATTGATCTTCTTCTCATCTGAGTAATGATGAAAATTGAAAATCAATTCTATTTTCTTCTCCCACTCTAAATATGCTTCTAGATCATTCTTGCCTCGAAAGTTTGGTATTTTGATCTTGATGCTGCTCAAATCACCATCAACATCACCATGTCTACCATAACCCCTCCTGTCATAATCCTCACGACTGTCATAAAATGCACCTCTACCATCAAACCGCCTATCCCTCCTATCATTCCTCCTATCAAACCTCTATTAGGCCTCCTATCAGGCCCTGGCTGAAATCTCTCCTCCACATCATTAAGATCATCGGAATCATCAAACTCATTTTCAGCTTCTTGTTCATCTGGTGGTACCCGTCGTGGTGCCACATTCTGAGGTGGTGGTCTGGGAACACTGCCTGTTCGATTACAATCTACTTCCCTGGACAACTTATCAAAAACAACATTCATGTTTTCCATCATATCCATGAATTTCCTTTCTAAAGCCTCAATTTTCTCATCCACTGTCAAACTAGTACCTGCCATCTCAAAGCTTCAACAAACAGATTAGAAGTAACAATATGTGAAAATAATTAGATATCCTCACAACCTCACAATCTCACAAGCTCACGTGGTTACACTCAATATGTATCACTCCACTCGTGTTTTACACTCAATATGATGTGAATATGACTTATCCAAAGTTCACAACAATGTGTAATCTTCAAGCTAGCAACAAGAACCAATAATGTATATAGAGTAGGTGGAATAATGCGAATAAGAATAGTAATCACGAAGACTCAATCAAAGAAACTTAAGCTAAAGAGCACATAATAAGAAAAAAAATGAGTTAGCGAAATGCGCAAACAAACAAGCAAGCACTCAATGTGACACTTAGCCAATCTTGTAATCACTCTCTACTGTTTTTTCTCACTTACTCTTTTTTTTCTTTTTTTCTTTTTTTACTCTTTTCACTCCTTTCTTTCGCCTCTCACACTCACAAGTGTATACTAAGCAAATGAAATACAATGCAAATATCAATATTTCAAGAGGTAGCAAGTAAAACTTGCTTGGATATACATGAAATTAGTGCAAATTTGGTGCACTCAACCTCACTTCACTTGATTCTTCAACATTAACAACACAAATCAGCAAAGGTACACTATGTATAACTCACGACAATTATCAACTTCATGCATTTCAATTTGTTTCATCATTCATTCACTCACTTTCATCACCAATGCACTCAAACACTCTTTCTTTTCACTCAAACTCACAAGATTGCACTAAGATCACAGGAATGCAAATAAGCAACGTCTCGATTAAGTTTTTCAAACTATTGGAATATAGTAGTCATTGTCACTTCAAGCTTCAGACCTCTTCATTCTTGAGGGGTAATCTCACTTTTCTCGTGGCTCTCAGCCATTCGGAAAAAAGAGGAATTGTTAGTACAAAAAGATAAAACATAATAATTAAAACCTTATAAACCTCACGTGTTTGCACTCAAGATGTCGCTTCACTCGAGTTTTCACTCAAATAGGCTTTTCTCGATGCTGTGCTCCCACACTTTATCTATTCCCTCTATGAAATTTCCTCTTTTGTAATCTTTCAGAACTAATACTCGAATCGTAGACGAGCAATGATATGTCGCCTCTCATAAGAGTAGGTTCAAGACAAATAGACAAAAGGCAAGAAACAAGAAACAAGAAGACAATAAGATAAATAATTATAAAAAAAATAGAAGTGAAACAATGAAACTAGATTAATGGTGAACCAACAAATAGGAGTACGAAGGAAAAAAACACATGCTAGAAGTAGTGAATGGGTCAGTTTAGTTTGTTGATGTTCAGAGTGTGATCTAAAGTAGAATTTCGAGTTCGATGTTGAAGTGCTGAATTCAGAGTCTGATCTGATGTTGAGTTCAGAGTCAGATTCTATTCTCTGAATTCAGAGTCGGATCCGATGTTGAGTTCAGAGATGAGATGTCGTTGTCACGCAGATTACATCCGCAGACAACCTGGCTGATCCGTTTACAAAGACCTTATCGTCTAAAGTTTTTGAAGGTCACCTAAAGAGCATTTAAGATTACATGTCATGTCCTATTTGCTCTAGTTTAAGTGGGAGATTGTTGGGATATATACCCTACAGCTTCATGTATTGTACACAGAATTGATTAATATAATAATAATAATTGCATTATTCATTTATCAAAGTTGTTTGCTTTAAATCGCATATTGTCCAATTGTCTTGTTTATCTTGATTACTCTTGTATTTTCATACTTAGTGTATGTTTGATGCACAAGAGGATTTAAGTCTGAAGTTAGCAATCTAAATAGTCCATAGAGAGCAAACAAATAGGGTAATTTGTATGTGGTTTATCTATAGCTGTGGTCCATTCTATATTTGTATGATGACCTTAATCCGGTATCGCTCATGTAGTGACATGGGAATATAGGCACCTTGTATGATGAGGTCATATAGGACTGGACTCAGATAAATATGAATTTCTTTTAATATCCGTAAACCGAAGAAATTCATTTTATCTAATTGATGGTCATATATGGATTCGATCTTAATCCTGAGTGTACTATGAACTCCTGCATGTCAGGCTATGTCCTTTGATTTTACTATGGTGAAATTTGGTGTTGCATTCCTGACCAATAACTACGTATTTTGGAGATATAGTTTGGTGTGTAGTTAGGAACGTTTTATATATATATATATGGAATTCACTATTTTTTAATAGAAGTAGAAGAATATCTCTTTTAAGAGTTGATTCGGGACTTGAAAAATTTGAGCGCTCAACTTTACTATTACGAATAGAAAGTTTAATATTCATAATTGTTATGATTAAATTATTCATTATAGAATCAATAGTGCTTAAGAGACAAAATATTTAGAAGGGTTTAACGGAGTTATGACCTGGCTCTATTTATAAGATATTTGTGAAGGGCTATATCCATATGTAATGACTATATCGATGGACACTGAAGTTGTTCAACTTATTTTCCATCTACGGTAACGAGAGTTCAACTTTGAGTTTTTAGTGGAATAATGCGAAGTTAATAATTTTTTTGGATAAAGTAAGTATTCTAACCAAAAGAAAACTATACAAGGAGAAAAGGGGCATACCCCAGGCAACTAGAGAGGACAAGCCCTCCTAGAAGAAAAGCCAAAAGGCTAGTAAAGATTAACAGAAGATGTCATCGGGCAAGTGCCACGAAAGGTGAAGCCATTTATTGTCATAAGATGGTTTCACCTTACGTAAAAAGCTAGCACGATTCTGAACATCAAAAACAATATCATATAGAAGAGCAGAAACAGGCCGAAGAGGCATATCATGAGTGCGAGCATTCCTCTCCCTCCAAATATGGTAGACTGACGCTGCAAAAGACAGACGAACCAATAGGTGACATAAAGAAGCATCGGTGAACTGACATAACCACTCAACAGTCTGACGCCAATCCCGGCGTCTCCAGTCTAACCCACACATAGCCAGTACAGACGACCAGACCCTCGAAGAGAAAAGACACTGGAAAAAAAGATGATCAATGTCCTCACTTGAACAACCACAGAGAATACAACGCGAGCAAGTAGAGATGCCAAACCTCATCAAACTATCATGAGTACAAAGGCCTCCATGAATAGACATCCAAAGAAAAAAGGAATGGCGTGGAATAGCCTTCCGGAACCAAACAACTCGAGACCAATGGATCAAGGTTCCCCTTGTCCGCATGGCATTCCAAGCACTATCCACAGAAAATCTCCCACTCCTATCATCCTCCCAAACTAGCACATCCTCCCTCAAACTAGAAGGAGACGGAAGATGGGACTGAGCCAAATCAACAAGGGCAGCAGACCTAGAAGGGGGCCAATGCCAAGCAGAATCAGAGATAATGGAAGCAACTGTGGCCATCCTCTCCAAGCCAGAGTCATAAATCACTCTCTCACCCAACGTGTCCACAATCGGGCCCAGAGGATGCCAATAATCAAACCACAATAAAGCCTTCTCACCATTCCCAATCCTAACTCTCATTCGCCACCGGGACCAAGAACGAAGCTCCAAGATCTTACGCCAACTCCAAGAGCAGTCAGTAGGACAAGGGACCTCCCAAAAACTTCTCCTTCTCAACAAATAAGAGTGAACCCAATTCGACCAAGAGGAAACCTGGCCAGAACAAAGAAACCAAATGTACTTAACAATAGCCGCTCTATTCCAAGAATCCAAACTCTTAATCCCCAGCCCCCCCTCCTTTAGAGGTAAACAAACTTTGCTCCAAGCCACTCTCGCCCCAGAAGAGGTGAGCGCACTACCCTTCCAAAGGAAAGAACGCAGAATCGTCTCCACCTTCCTAACAACAGACTTAGGAAGAATAAATAAGGAAGACCAATAAACTTGAATGGAGAACAAAACAGACTTAATAAGCTGAAGCCGACCCGCATAAGAGAGAAACTTACTACTCCAACTCTTAACACGCATAACAATACGATCCACAAGAGAAACACAATCAGAGGCCCGAAGTTTAGTATAGATCAAAGGGACTCCCAAATACCGCACTGGAAGAATCCCTACTTGGAAACCCAAAACATGACGCAGATGGCCTTGAAGGGTAGAAGAGATACCAGAAGAGAAGAATTGACTTTTAGCTGGATTCAGGATTAAACCTGATAAACCACTGAACTGCCCGAGACAATCCTTGATCAAGGAAACCGATGATTCATCTGCTTTACAAAAAATCATAAGGTCATCCACAAAGCAGAGATGAGTAAGACGGTCCTTAGAACACCGCCAATGGAACTTGAAACCCGGATTAGTAGCCATATTACGAAGAAGACCTGACAGAACTTCCATAGCCAAAACAAAGAGATAAGAAGACATATGATCACCTTGTCGCAACCCACGACCCCCAGAGAAAAAACCATGCAACTCTCCATTAATAGACACAGAGAACCTAGTAGAAGTCATACACTCCTGAATCCAACCCACCATCCTCTCTGGAATACCAACAATCCGCAAAACCTCAACCAAGAAATCCCAACGAACAGTATCATAAGCTTTCATCAAGTCAATCTTAAGAGCACATCTCGGGGAACTGCCAGTCCGGTGATAATTCCGAACCAATTCCTGACACAAAAGAATATTGTTGCTGATACGCCTTCCCGCAACAAAAGCAGATTGATTATGACTGATCACCGAAGGAAGGATAACCTTGATTCTATTCGCAATAAGCTTAGCAATACACTTGTAAATAGTATTACAACAAGAAATAGGCCTATAATCCTTAACCTGGGAAAGGTTAGGAATCTTAGGAATTAGAGCAATAGATGTAGCATTAACCTGCCTCAAAAGACGCCCAGAGGAAAAGAAGGAGTGAATAGCACATCCTTAATCATTCCCCACAATATTCCAAGACTTCTTAAAGAAACCCGAATCAAACCCATCTGGGCCTGGAGCTTTATTGTCCTTCAACCCGAACAGGACATCCTTAATCTCCTCATCTGAAACCTCCCTGGAAAGAGCCTCACTCTGCTCAGTAGTCACATGTTTATTAATAGCAGATTGAAGGGCCACCCTATCAAAATCCCGCTGACCATGCTGAGGACCTAAAAGGGTCTCAAAAAAAGAAATAATCTCATCTCTAACCAAAACATCTTCCTCCACACGGGTCCCATCCTCCTTAGTTATAGAAGTAATCTTACTACGACCGTGAAAACTCTTCATAGCGGTAAAGAAGAATTTAGTATTCTGATCCCCAAGGTTAAGCCACTGAACACGAGATTTATGTCTATTGAAGCCTTCCTCAGCCCGACTCAAATCACCATACAGTAACGAAAGACGAGCTTCTTCAGCTAGCAGAGCAGGGTCACTAGGGTAGTCCTGTAAAGCACTCTGCACTCTGTCCAACTCCTTCATAATCTCCAAAACTTGACACGAAATCTTAGAGAAATGCTCAACATAAAATTTCTTCAATGCCAACTTAACACTCTTCAGCTTACAACATAAACGGAACATCAGAGTACCAAGAATATCAATATCCCACGCCCTAGCCACAACAGAGAGAAAATCAGGATGATCAACCCAGAACTCAAAGAACTTAAAGGGGATTTTCCTCTTAGGGAGATCTGCAAGCTTAACAACCATAAGAGAATGATCAGAAATCCGGGGAGGAAGAAAGCGGGCAGAAGAACCCGGGAAGAGACACTCCCAAGAAGAATTAACAAGAACACGGTCCAACTTACGCCAAATAGGAGACTGAATCTGCTTATTAAACCAAGTAAATGACAACCAGAGAACTGAAGATCATCCAACCCAGCCTGACCCAAACAGCAGCCCAAATCGTCTTTCCAAGCCGGCCAAGCCACAGACCCACCACAATGCTCAATCGGAGAGCGGATGGCATTGAAGTCTCCCAAAACAAGCCACGGGGAATCATCAAAAACACTACCACTAGAAGTCAGGTCAGCCCAAAGATCCCGACGCTTCTCGTAGTCACACTCACCATAAACCACCGAAACTACACAATTCCACATCCCAGAAATATGAGTCACACTACAATGAATAACTTGAGCTGAAGAATGAATAATGCTAACATCAATGTCACTAGGGTTCCAATAAACCCAGATACGACCAAACGGGCTAATATCAGAGTGGCAAAAAAACTTCCATGAAGGATTAATCGCACGAGAGATATTCATAAAATTAACCTCCTTAACCTTGGTTTCAACTAAACCACACAACGAGAGCTTCTCATCACAAAGAAACCTCCTAACTTCAGCATGTTTTAATGGGTCATTGAGACCCCGAATGTTCCAACAACCAAAAATCATTAAAACAGAGAAGAATAGAGCCAAACCCAACAAATCAGCGTCGACGACCCCCCTAGGGGACTGCCGTTTCTGACTCCTCTTACCACCAGAACCCTTTCTAGATTTGTTACCATAAGCCAATTTCTTGAAATCCAGAGAGTCAATAGCCTTATTAGCCAAACTGTTAACCATGGGAGTAGGCGAATCATAAGCTACAGAAGGCGAGCACTCAGCTAAATCGGATTTAGGAAGATCCTCAACAAGATTTGAAGAAGCAAGGGAACACTCACCTTTCATATTTCCATCTGTCTCCACAGAAACTGTCTCAGAAGAAACCACAGGCAAGGAAGGAGCAACCAGAGTCGAATCCAACCCATTAGAAGAACACTCACCCAAAACAAGAGTCATGTCAGCATACTGAGGCATATCACCACTCGAACTAACAGGAGTGGTCACATAAGCTCCCTTACCTTTCTTCTTTTTAGTGACCGGGATCCAGGCACCCTTCTGATCCTTAGTAGTGTCAACCATAGCATATTTATCCATAGACGAAATATATGGCTTGGGAATTCCGGACTGAGAAGGTTTATTAACCTCCTTACTAGGAGCCTTTTTAGGGCAAGAATTCACAGAATGGCCAAAAACTTCACAAGTGGAACATTTCACAGGGACCCATTCGAACTCAACCCTAATAGGTACCCTAGTGCCATTAGGGTTTTGGAAAACAATCTCCTCGACAAGGGGGTTCCGAGCATCAATCTCAACACAGACACGAGCAAAATTGAGCCGTTTCCTGGAAATGGTAATATGATCAGCATTGAGAGGTCTCCCAACTGCACTAGCTACACAACTAATCCCTTTCGCGGTCTATAAAGTAAAAGGTAGATCAAATAGTCTGATCCAGACTGGAACCTTGAACAATTCCTCCTTAGTCAAAGATAGTTCAGGATGCCAAAGTTTGAGAACCAACGGTCTATTAGCCATATGCCAAGGGGCTCCGTCCAACACCACACTAACCTCTTGAAGGCTCTTAAATCTAAACAAAAAGAAACCATTATCGGAGGTAAGAACCTCTAGCAAACCTAGCCTTCCCCATAACTTGTGTGCAATAGAGTTGACAGTTTGAAAGGGAAGTCTTTTTCCCACAAAGTAACCAACTAATGTACTCTGCCAGTACACACTACTTTCTTCAATAACTTCAGCAGGGCGGCACACGACAACCTTACCATCAATAATATTTGGTTTGATATAATGTAAAGCGGTTGAAGAACTTGACGAAACAAAAGGATCAACTCATTTAGGTCTATTCAACGCGAAAGCATAACTCTTAGGGCAACCAGAATAACCCCCCTCTACAACTGCAGGAGCCTCAAGCATAGCAACTTGACTCACACCCAAAGCATCACCAGTCACACTTCTACCTGTCCACTGGGCAACATTCTGCCCCAAAACAACACCTTTCACAGTACCTGCATCAAATGATGCTACTGTCGAGGGTAACAACTCCTCACCAACAGTTATCCCAGCAACATCACGGCTAGAAACCACATCCGGTTGTGAACCATTCACAATAACATCATCAATTTCATTAACCCCTGTCAACTGGACAGTATTCTGCCCCACACCATTAACAGTCCCTGCATCAAGCACTGCCACTGCCGAGGCCATCAACTCCTCACCAACAGGTATCCCAGCAACACCACGGCCTGAAACCACAGCCGGTTGAGAACCATTCACCAAAACATCACCAATCTCAGTTACACCATTCACAGTCCCTGCATCAAACGATACTGCCACTGCCGAGGACTTCATCTCCTCACTAACAGGTTTCCCAACAATTTCTTGGCCAGAAGCCACCGGCTTTGAATCATAGCCCAAAAAAACAGAGTCAACAGAACCAGGAGAAGAAATCACACTGGACGACTTACCGAGAACAAGATCATCAGTTCCCGAAGAAATCCTATGCCGAGAAACACAGGCAACCGGCGCCGATGAAGACATCCCGGACGAAGAAACAGGGGATAAAAAGCCAGGATCCACAGGCTCAGTAGTACCGGCAGTCACGGAAACACCACGAGAAGCAAGGTCCAACCCATGTCCAGACTCGGCTGAGGGAACAGACTCCTGAGCGCACACATCAACCGAAGAACAAGGAGCAAGAGAGCTCACCGGATCTGACGAAGATCCAGAGAACACTGGACGAGAAGCTTCAACGGATGAAGGAACATATGGAGCCATACGGTCAACAGATCTGACGGCCAACCGACCCCCCACAGAACGACGGGGGCCCAAAGTCGGTCCCAAAATAGGCAGGTTAGGAACCGGCATATTAGAGCACCGGGGAAAGAGAAGAAGGAAAGAGGCAGTTTCGGTCAGGGTCAAAGGTTATAGGAGGAAAGGCTAAGGGATAACAAAGTTCAGGTTAAAAAAGAGAATGGGTAAAAACAAGGTATACGAAGACAAGAGGTATATGAATAGGAATAAAAGGGAACAGTTAAGGGTTAAAAGGATAGAGGGTCACGGCGAACAGATGAGGGAGTCGCCGTAGGGGAGAGGGAGTTGAGAGCATTTTTCAGGTACTGTAAACTTGAAACTGGATCACTAAGTTTGTTGTGCCAAAGCCAAGGCTTTGCGAAGTTAATAATTCATAATATTTGATTAAAAGAGTTTAATTAATATTTCGGGATTATTGTAGCTCGGAACCGTAAGTCCATTTGGTCCTCGTACTAGCTCGATTAACTGTAGCAAACCTAATATAATTAGATTGTCTAATAATATGCTCACATTATATTTATATATGATTAATGAGATTAATAATTTTTGTTGTCATAAATGAAAACTATGTTAAATTAGTTTAACTTAATGTTTTCTAGAATTCTTTGATTATGAGATAATCAAATCATGATTATGAAATAATCATGTTAGTAATAATTATGAGATAATTACTACAACATAATTGAAGATAATTAAATCATTATTAAGATAATGATTTTTTATTTAGCTTGTAGACAAAGCCGAATGGCTTACCATGCTCTCCAACTCATTATGTCTATTATGTGGCATGTATACACCTAATGGCTTTGTCATTAGCTAAACAATTCTTATGCTTTGGTATGGCCTTCATATGCAAGAAAGCATTAGATGCTTAATGACAAAGACTTTGTCTTTAGCTTAATATTTCTTATGCTTTGGTATGGCATTCACATTAATGTGTTTGTTATTGCAAGAAAGCATTAGATGCTTAATGACAAAGTTAGTTGGCTGGTGTAAGAGACTATAATCTCTACCATCTCTCCTAATTGGCAACAATTACCATTTTCATTCATTCTCACAAGTGCAAATGAGAGAAAAGAGAGAGAGTTCAAACATTCAAAATTATTGTGAGAGTGTTTGAATGAAATTTCAAAAGCCAAACTCATTTTGTGACACATTTATTCTCTAAATTGTTTAGAGTTGTTCTTTGTGAGTGAAGCTCATACTTCGTTTTGTTGGTTTCGAGTCATAGTTCGGAAGATCGAGTGGTTGATCCAAGTGTTGGACATCAAAGGAGCAAAATCCATTTTCCAAGAGTTGGAGGATTTCGGCTACAACAAATGGAGAAAGCGAAGAAAATTTTAAAGGTCCATACCGGAGCCGGTGCCCACATTAGCAACTTTCACTGCGCTAAGGAAAGTCGTTTCCTACAACTAACCCACATGCATACTCATGCATGCTTAACCTAATTCCCACACATAACAATAAACTTTACGTAATACGCCAATACAAATCTCAAGCCCAACTAAAATAATAAATGTTAGCTTTTTACGTAAGGTGAATCCATCTTATGACAATAAATGGCTTCACCTTTCGTGGCACTTGCCCGATGACATCTTTTGTTGATCTTTTGTAGCCGGTTGGCTTTCTTCTTGGAGGGCCTGTCCTCTCTAGTGCTTGGGGCATGCCCTTTTGATCTTTTGCTTGTAGCCTTTCGGCTTTTCTTCTAGGAGGGCTTATCCTCTCTAGTTGCCTGGGGTATGCCCCTTTGCTCTTTGTATAGTTTTCTTTTGGTTATAATACTTACTTTATCCAAAAAAAATATGCTAAAGTAGGCTCATGTATCTTGATGATCCACGGTCCGAATAAGGTTCACCACCATAGGATAGTCCAGCTTCAAGCCGATATTCAATGTAGAGGCTAGTACTTGGACTTTTGAATAGTCAGATATAGTCTTCTAATTTTATTTATGCATTGCTTCATGGATCTTCTTATCTTGAGACATTGTGATTGGACCCTCTAAAACATGCACAATAGTGGTCCGTCCTTATACATCTTGGGCTGCATTCTGGGCCTCATCATTCCCTCTTTCCTCAAAAGGATTCGACCTCGAATCCGCATCAAACAAAGATAGATCATAAACATTAAATGAAGAATAAACATTATACTCACCTGGAATATCCACTTTATAGGTGTGGATGCTGGATTTCGGCCGAGGTCCACAATCAGAATTTGGAAATAGGGGCACTAACAATCCTGCAAAACAAAGAAGAATGAATGGGAGTAGACTGCCTACCGGTGTGGTAGGTACCGGGGACACTCCGACGCCCAAGTCAGTAGTATGAA
>SKCR01051239.1:0-37881 GCA_019454045.1 Zanthoxylum bungeanum | reverse complement strand
ATACAAAGTTAGGCTTGTAGTGAAGGGGTATCGTCAACGACATGGTGTCGATTACGATGAAACTTTCTCACACATTGCCATGATTAAATCCATTCGGATAATTCTTGTGATAGCCGCATATTTCGATTACGAGATATGGCAGAAGGACGTCAAAACCGCTTTCCTTAACGGAAACCTTTTGGAGGATGTTTATATGCAACAGCCTAACGGTTTTGTTGTGCCGCGACTTGCAAACAAGGTTTGTAAGTTAAATCGATCCATTTATGGATTGAAGCAAGCATCGCGTTCTTGGAACCAACGCTTTGATGAAATCATAAAAGAATATGATTTCGTTCAAAGCGATGATGATCCTTGTGTATATAAGAAGGTTAGTGGGAGAGCACTGACATTCATTGTCATTTATGTTGACGATGTATTGCTTATTGGCAATGACATTCTCATATTAACGTCGGTGAAAGCTTGGCTTTCATTGAAATTCTCCATGAAAGATCTGGGAGAAGTAGCCTTCATTCTAGGAATAAAGATCTACCGGGATAGATCTAGAAAGCTGCTTGGACTCTCCCAGAGTACGTACATTGACAAAGTGTTGAAGCGATTCAACATGGATCAGTCCAAGAGGGGACTATTGCCAATGTCACATGGCGTCACTCTATCTAAGGCCATGTGTCCTAAAAATCAAGATGAGAGAGACAGCATGAGTCGGATACTGTTCGCCTCGGTAATTTGATCGATCATGTATGCCATGATATGTACACGACCTGATGTCTCCTATGCTTTGAGCATGTGTAGTCACTATCAGGCCGATCCAGGTGAAGGTCACTGGATGGCGGTTAAGAATATCCTTAAGTATCTTAGACGAACTAAGGATGCATTCTTAATCTATGGAGATGGAGAACTTGAGGTAACTGGGTATACGGATGCAAGTTTCCAAACCAACAAAGATGATTGTAAGTCGCAATCCAGGTACATATTTTCTACGAACAACTCCTTGAGTATTCGTATATTGCTCCAAGCATCTGGTACTTCAATGTACTGTCTTAGCAAATCTAGAATCATCGATCCCAAAATGTAGGATTTCACCTTAAGGTTATTATCCTTACATCTATTAAAAGTTTCTCGCTCTTCTAAAGTAGAGTCAGGATCGATTTCAATAGGCAGTGGATTGATAGTGACATAAGTCAACTTTTCAAACTCCAAGACAATGCATATGTTCATTTCCTATTCGGAAAAGTCTTCTTAATGGATTAGCGGCAGCCATCTACAAGACAACATTTTAAATAATAGCAGAACATTATTCATTTAAAAAATAATAACACTAATTGATTAAGGAATTAAATCTATTAGTGTCATCCACTACTTTACGTAATTCTGTAATCTTCGTTAAAAGAAAAAATAGAAATTTGACTACCAAAATTTCATAGCGGAAGTGGATCCCATGATATTTACTCCAGCCTCACAGTAATGACGGTATTGACCTTTATAAACTCATTAGGTAGACCTCCAATGTCAATCACATTCATGTGACTCCTACTTTGGTCATGAACCGTTTCTTATCCTCACAATAATGACGATATTGGATTAAGATGTGTTCCATATGTATACTTGTCAATGTGCACTAATGAGCTTCGTATGTACACCCTCACAATAATGACAGTATTGGATGACTGCATTAACTCATCACGCTACATCTAATATTTTAGCGGAACAACCTAAATTTCGAGCACTTATACCCTCATAACAATGACGGTCTTGGATATAATTAGTAAGAACTCATTCATCTCCGTATTGGCAAGACGGACTATCCAATAATACTCCAACATTACTAATAATATTGCTAAAGTAATCACCTAATCACGGGAGATTTATGAAATCAAGTCATTAATTTAATTAGGTCAAAATTTTAATTTAAAACATGCAATACATATCCAATATGACTTATGCATAATTAGATTAAAATTACTATAGCATAGATTCAAAAAACATGTGTTTGTGGTTAAGCCTTATTACTGATACCATTCTGTCAGGGCAGATGTGGAACCCCTAAGGTCGGATCGATGCTCTGCACAACGGAAGCGGGTCTAACCGTGGATATCTAGCATGGGTTTATTTTTTTTCTAAATGTTCGGCCCTTCAGAGCTCTGGAAATAGAGAGCTGAAGGCAATAGGTTTTTCTACCCTAAAATCTTTCAACCTTCCCTAAACACTCTCAAAACATCCAAAATTAATTTTCACATCAAAATCAACATCAACACATGTTATAGAACAAAAATCAAGTTTTTCAAAATATCAAATATTTTTACAAAAACATAAATTTATTCTAAATACGCACTTGCGTAAATTCTGAATGCAAAATACAAACCAAATTAGAATCCCATAATGAAGAGACTCGTGAACAATTCTAGGTCACCCAAAGGTAGTCAAATGATTCTAGAATAGTAGCATTAGCTATAAGCTATTATCTAGAGTTCCAAACACTAATTTTATGTTTATATCTAACATAAATATTTTGACTCAATTGCAAGAATATTGTGTTTATACTTCAAAAGCATCCTAACATAATTAATTAGCCTAATTTCAACATTATGTATCTAATACATAATTCAACACTATATGTCTCACTAATGAAAAATATAGCTTTTAGAGAAGATCAAACTTACCTAGCAAGCTTGACTCAAATATCAAATCTAATTCTCTTTGTTGAAATGTTTGGAGAACTTCCAAGGATTAGCAAGCTTGACTCCAAGATCCAATCTTGATTCCAAAGCTAGCAAGCTTCACCCCAAGATCCAATCTTAATTTCTCCTAGATGAAATGTTGTAGAGCCCTCAAAAAGCTTCTCTAAACATTCTCTAACTTAGGCTAATTTCTCTAATTCTTCCTTGTATTTAGATTTCTTAAGCTTTTGCTTTGCTTAATTAAAACCTTCCTAAAGCTTGCTATTTATAGCAAAACTTAGTTAGTTTTTAATTAATGAAAGTTGTAATCAACTTTTAGGTAGGCTTAATCCAATTTATCCAAATATGTATAATTAGGTGTGATTAATCTTCATTGTCTACCACTTTGATTTAATCAAATTAAATCAAGACAAGGATTAGGAAATGGAAACCATTAAAAGGTATGAAATGAAAATGTAGCTATTTTATTAATAAATAATAAAATGTACAATTCTGATTGGCACTCCAAAAACCAACTTCAACTTGCTTAGTGCCAATCTGGATGGTACTGTAGTCTCATCTTCTCCACATTTTTATTGAATAACTTAGTAGGTAAGGCCTTTGTAAGCGGGTCTGTTATATTGTCTATTCCTTGAACCTTCAAGACCACTATGTTTTTTTGTTCAATTATCTCTATAATTACGCGGTATTTCCTTTCCACGTGTTTAGACTTGGAATGCGCCCTCGGTTCCGTAGCCTGCGCAATGACTCCATTATTATCACAGTATAATGGGATCGAATCCGCAATACAAGGCACAACCCCAAGTTCTGTGATAAAATTTCTAATCTAAACAACTTCTTTAGCATCTTCTCTTGTAACATCCATCTCCCGGAGATGCTACCGACAGGGAATAGGTTGTCTTATCCCCTGAGCTTTCGAATTTCTGACTGTGATCCTTACTACAACTCTGACTTAAATGTAAACTCATACGTGGGACCATTGCCCAAAACAACAACAGTGTACTTTAAAACTGATAACTGTATACTCAAATATTTTTCTCTTATACAAATCTTATCTGTGACACTTTAAACTTTTACACACATAATCTATACTATATAATGTACATGATACGTGACTCGACTTGACTCTGACTGAACTGTGTCTCTGACTTGACCTGGTGAACTCAAACCCTCTAGTGACTGCCATCAGTATCCCTCCTCTCGAGCTCGTCTTCCGGGTATAACTGCAAAATAAAAACATTATGAGTGGGGGTTGGATCGTTTGAACGACGTAGTGAGTGGACAGTTTGAAATGGAAACAGAAATACTTTATGAAAAACTCATGGTTCTAAAACCAAAATCATCTTTTATGAAATCTCTTTCTTATCTGGAAACAAATTTGTCCCTGAAAATCTTTTCTATCTGTAAAATTCTGAAGTTTCCTGTAAAACTGATTCATTCTAAAACTTTTCATGAAACTGTATCTTTTCTAAAAATCTATTTCTAGAAATTCGTTTCTAAAAATCCATTTCTGAGAAATTTATATCTGAAAGATCAGTATCTGAATATCAGGCGCATGGGGGCATTACGTCTCGTCGTCCCCCATACTCAAAATATGGTGTTTGGGGGCGTCCCCCCGTACCCAAATATCTGGTGGTCTTGGGGTGTTACGTCTCGTTGTCCTCTAAGCCATAAATCTGGAGCCGGGGATACGGATCAATGCTACCCTCCTGACTTAAAATCTGGGATCTATGGGCATCTGTCATCCCTAATCCTGAACTGCGTGTGCACACGATATCTGTATCCATCAATTCCAAATCTGTGTCAAGTTGCATACTGAGGTGGATTTTTCCCTCATGCCTCCAAAAATCATAAAACTCGGGCTTTTGAAAACAATCTTTCTAAAACATTATCAATCATAAAACAACTGAATTCAAACTCTGATTAACGCCCTATGTGCTTAAAAGTAAGTCTTATATCAAAAAAAACTTAAATGAAATCAATTTGAGAAAATGGGTCCACTCACCGATTAATCTAAAAGGCCCTTGATTATTGGATGCGGCTGGGAAATCTCCTACGGAAAATGAATTTGTCCTGTATTCGAGATTGGTTACCATTTTTACACTGGGAAGTTAATTATGATCATGGGTGTCGTGGATACTTATACATATCGTATACAAAATTCTTAGGGCATTCTGACTTCTTATGATAATTATAAAATGGTAAGGGATTGTTTATGTCATACATCGCGACGTCAAGTCTGGCGTGTCGCGATGTCCATGTAGGCAGATCCAAGCAGAGAGCATGTTCTATTTTGCATCGTGATATTAAGGGTTTCGTGTCGTGACACTCACCTTATTAGACCTGAGGCAGAGCCTCTGCTTGCTACGCATGGCGACGCTCCCACCTTCAAGCCCAAGTCAGTGAGCCTCTGATTCATACACGTCGCGACGTTGGGTGTTGCGCGTCGCGACGCTAAGCTAATTCCAGGGCCTAGCATAACTCTTCCATATTTTCTTGCCCAAATGCATTCTCAATACTTCTACCCTACATCTATTACACAAGCCACTCTATTAGGCTTCAATCTTCATACACTATATATCAATATACCAACATTAAAACAACTTTTTAAGCTTATAATTCTTATTAAGGATTTCTAAACTTTGGGAATTTCTTAATACACTCAATTTCTTAGTTCTTTATCCATCTAGATGCAATCACTGGCATGTTACTAACATCAACATAGCATCATATCATCAAAATTCCACAATCCAAGTTTTTGGGTCAAGATTTTCTTACCTTATTTCACTTGATTTTCTTCATAATTCAAGTCTTCTAGGCTTGATATCCTTCTTCCTTGCTTGTGGTGGAATGACTTGCATTTTTTTTCCTCTTGGGTTTGGGTGAGAAAATGGCTTCCCCTTAATCCTTTCTTCTCTCACGTTTTCTTTCTTTTTCTCCAATGTTATGGACGCTTGAATAGTATCCCCTTTTTATACTATGGGCAATTTTTAAATGATTTAAATGGATAGAACTTTAGAAACTTTGAGAATTTTGGAGAATTTTCTTGATTGGTCTTCGGGTATTATTCATCCAAAATGTTTAATTATATTTTTGACTTGCTTCTGTTTTGAATTTCGAAAAATGTCCATTGTGGAAGTTGTAGGTCTCGATCTTAGCTTTTCGACGATATAGAATTCATAAAAATCAGAGATTGTATGAAAAATATACGGCCTAGTTACCACGGGCTGTTCGGATTTAATCTTGGAATGAATTTCATATCGGAACAACAAAGAATTTGCCGACTGTCCCAAACAGTCATTTCATTAATGTATACGTGTTCGGACATGATTTATATTGTATCATACCTTCCTTAGCGTAATAGTCGTCAAGATTACCGAGTGTTATAATTTCTCCCCCCTAAATAGGATTCGTCCTCGAATCCCTTCTGTGGTTTCACTCGTAGGTTCATCCTGGTCCTAATATCTCAACGTATCTGCTACTTTTATTCTCTTTAACTTGCTTCTGCTATTTTACTCAAGAACCCAATGTTATGACTTCTGGGAATCTTTTATTTTGGTATCTATATTCGACCATTATAATTGAATATTTAATCATTGGGGGCCCCCTTCAGCAACTCTTTTTTCTCATTTGGAAACTAAGTCCTTATAACATATCTTGTCTATACAAAGGTGTTTGTCCATCATGAAGCTCATCATTTATAGAATTAATCTATCTTTTATTCTACACTTCAACATATTCCGAAAGATGTACTAAAAGTACTCAATCTCTAAAATCTGAACTTGGGTTTTCCTTAACTGGTGCCTTAAATGTCTTATTTTTCCTATCTGATACCCTATGACTATATTTCACATCATCTCCTTCATTCCTTTAAGGTTTTAATACTTCTTAAGACTTCCCAACAATCATTCTTCTTATTATTACTTCCACCCAAGCATACTTAACTTGTAAGGTCTTGACCAAATTGTTATACGAGTGTTAATATGGTTATACCCACAACTACCCCAGTTGAATCATTAATCTGCAATTTGATCACTAAAAATTATATTCATACTCAAATCGTATTATTGTCATGTGACCTTACTGACAATGCATCTGAATTCTTCGTATATAGTGCTCCCACATATTTAAGGTAACTTGTGTCTCCTATAGCTAGTTTCCTTCATGTTATATCTTAACTCTGGAATAATTGTATGCAAGATAATCCTTGTCGCTGTTGCAACTGATCGTACTTGATATTTCCTCGGTTTCATACGTTCGATTTGATTTTAACATTCTTCTTCTTAATTTCTCTATTTGACTCACTTTCTCTCTTTACTAAGCCTAAATTGCTTAACAGCTTCGTCCTTCAAATTCTCCTATTTCTGCCTATTTGTGGGGCTTTGGACCTCATAGCTCATGGTTAATTTCTTCATATGCTTTAAGTTTATCATCACGGCTTCCCAATACCTCTTAATTCCAAAATATTAACTCTTAACATAATTTTGACGGTCTTTCTTAATTGGCTAAAGCCTCTGGAATAAGGTACTTAGATTAAGTCTAATTGTACGTACATTTGTGCTTAGGCTGTGTTCTTTACTATTATCATTGATGCTGGTGATTCGGTCGTGGTTAATATTCACACTATTTCGTATCTTTTCAAGAACTTGTTCTCTTTGCTTGATTACACTTAAGAATATCCTACTTTCAATTATTTCCCTAGTCTTATTCTATCAATATCTGTATATATAGTTTCTTTGCTCGTTCTTATGTTATATCTCAATAAATCTGTTTCAACTCATACCTGAACTTATGGGTTATACTTGATACCTTCCTTCTGTTTCCTATCTGATAGAATTCTAGTCTTATTTCAATCCCGAGTAAGCTTGCTGTTCTGTAGTACTACTGAACTTAACCATCAAAAGTCTATCTCGCACTTATATACCTCTGTCATTATTTATCTAGTATCGTTTTCTATTGTCATCCTACCTCGACAATTCCACCTCCAACATTTTACTTGCTGCCATTTTCGTTTTCTTTCCTACTCTATTTTTTTATATACTTGGAACTTTCGAGGTCTATGTCTTTGTCTCTTTGTCTAAAAGATATCATCTTTTATATATATGTAGTCATGTCTAATGCCGGTTATTACTTGAATAATACTTTCTTTCTTTCTATTATGCTCTTGTACTAGGTCAAAAGGTTTTATGTTTCGACCTTTTTCCACAATACATTCACTTGTTTCTGGGAGTATCTTGAGGCGAACATCGAGGTCCATATTTGCTATTGTTGTCTAATGAGGGTTGGGAGGGTGGGGATCATTTCTAAAGCCTTCCAAGTTATGGTGAACTCACTAACTACCCATGTTGTAGTTGCATATGTTGCTCGTCTATAAGCCTAGGACTCCCGTGTTTACAAATCTAGTGTTGGCTCCCATAGTAAGGTACTTATGTTGGGTACTATCTAAATTTCCTTCTTTGACTTTACTAATGATTCGTTTCCGATTATTGGTCTTACTACCTCTTACTGAGAACCTTCTTAAAGTTGATGCTCTTTCAAACTCCTGCCAATCTCTCTATGTTATTCCTCCTTTCGAATTTTTACTTTGTTACTTAGATATTCTATTTATCTCAGTTCCTTAAATCTTTTAATCCACTTCTTTTCTAGAACTTCATATTCTTCGACAGGTTAGGGTACTGCCATTAATACTTTTGGTTTGGGTGCTACTCTCTTACTAGCTATCCCATTGTAGTATAAGGGGGACATCTATAAGTCGTATCTCTAGCTCTTGGGGGTCGTTCTCTGCGTTTCTTACTCTGGCTCCTTCCTCATTTGAGCCTTTACTTTCTCGAAGGTTGTTCTTTCTATAATAAGGTGGTTTATTTCTTTTAGATCTGGCTAGACATACCGTAAATTCAATTCAATCCATCTCGTACAAGATACCACTATCTTATAATTCTTATCTAGGTTTAGCTAAACTTTTTGGCTCGACTATCTCGCTATTTCTTGATTTGTCTGTCCAGTATGTATTCTTCTTTACCTGTCCAAATCCTTATTGGACTGTAAGTTGACGAGTGAGGACATGCTTCCTATGTTTGGTTTGATGTCTATGTTCTTACTGGAATAGGGCTACTGGAAAGAAAATTTCTCACTTGTTCTGTTTGGAATTTGTATCAACTCTTCTTTACCTTAGGGTTCCACAACCTTTATCAACCATTCTAAAGTATTAATTTACGTTACCGTCTCAAGCCACATTATCCATTGTTACTATATACATTGAACTTCCTTATTACTTCTCGTAGCATTTTTTATAATTTATTTCCATAACATATCCCTCAGTTCCATGTTGTACTTACAAGGCTAGTGGTGGCTTGCTCTCATTGGCTTCTTTCTATATCTTTGTTCTCTGCTCTTGCTATAGGCTACAGCTATGATATTTAATCTTACTGTTTACACTGGTACTCTTTGCTAACTTCTGAATGTCTCTCATTTTATAGGTCTGCTATTTTTTAAACCTTCAAGGATCTCTATTAGTATTGGTTCGATCTATGGGTTTTTACCGGTACTAATACTTATCCATTTTGACTTGGGTCGGGTTCTTTCTTTTCTATCCTTTGAAACCTCCTTGGTTTTTCTCTGGGTGGTCCATCTTTCAGTGTTTTCTGCTTCTTACTTAGGATAAATTCTCGTTGAAATTCCTTACGGTTATCTTTATCTAGGCTGATGTATAGAGTGGAACAAGCTTATACATGTTGACGGATATCGACGTCAAGTAAGGTAGGTATTAGATAGGCTCCGTCAGGATAGCTTCCTTAATCAATATCACTGAGAGGTTCGGAATCTGGGTAGCTTAGATCCGTATCTATGTCTGGTTTCTTAGCTAAAGAAACTAATCAGCTTTCTTTATGACATTTGCTTACGATCCTATGTTTGGGTGTCTAGAATCTCTACATCCTTCGTGGCATTTCATGTCTATTGAAAATTTTCACGGCTAATCATGATTTCTTGCTTCTTTTATCTTTTTGTCCATTCTTCGTGACTCGAAAAACTTGTTATCTATACCAGACACTCAAGGCTATTAAATCTGTCTAAAAGAATTTTCTGAGGAGGAAATAAATCTTACTTGGGAGGAGGGAATCCTTACTTGGGTTTACTCAACATTTTACTCTTGCTCGGACTTATTATACTCTCCTTGGTACTATAGGTTCTGACACTTTCTTATCAATATGATTTTGTATCTCTATCTTTTATTGCCTCTGGTTGCTTAAACATCTATGTATCACTCCTTACTTTTTCTTATAGCTTTGGCTTCCCACTCTTTTAAGTGAATATCCTCGGAACCTTACTATCTATTCTCATAACTTGTCTTGAACTTCTGATAATGAGCCATGATAACTATAAAAAGGATTCTCAACTTTGACAAAAATTATGGTTGCTTTCATAAGGAAAATATTCAAATAGTTTGGGAATTCTTACTAACTTGTCTACAGAACTTGAGGACTTACTCAAGGATCATATATTGGAAAGGTAGCGCCTCGCATACTAGTACCTCAGGCATACTAAGTATACAATACCCCAACACTCTACCTACTGCAGTCACTGACTCCCTAGACCATGCTCTGATACCATATTTGTAACATCCCTCTCCCGGAGATGCTACCGGCAGGGAATAGGTCGTCCTATCCCCCTAAGCCTCCGACTTTTTGACTGTGATCCTTACTACAACTCTGAATTAAATGTAAACTCATACGTGGGACCATTTCCCAAAACAACGACAGTGTACTTTAATATTGATAACTGTATACTCAAATATACTTCTCTTATACAACTCTTATTCGTGACACTTTAATTTTTTACATACATAATCTCTACTATGCAATGTACATGATACGTGACTTGACTTGAAACTGACTAAACCGTGTCTCTGAATTGACCTGGTGGACTCAAACCCTCTAGTGATTGCCATCAGTATCCCTCCTCTCGAGCTCGTCCTCCGAGTATACCTGCAAAATAAAATACTGGAAGTAGGGGTTAGATCGTTTGAATGACCTAGTGAGTGGACAGTTTGAAACGGAAACTGAAATACTTTGTGAAAAAAATCATGAATCTAAAACCAAAATCATCTTTTCTGAAATCTCTTTCTTATCTGGAAACACATCTGTTCCTGAAAAACTTTTCTGAAAATCTTTTATGTCTTTAAAATTCTGAAGTTTCCTGTAAAACTGATTCCTTCTAAAACTTTTCATGAAACTGTATATTTTCTAAAAATCTATTTCTAGAAATTCGTTTCTAAAAATCCATTTCTGAGAAATTTATATCTGAAAGATCTGTATCTGAATATCAGGCGCATGGGGGCATTACGTCTCACCGTCCCCCATAAGCAAAATATGGTGCTTGGGGGCGTCCCCCCATACCCAAATATCTGGTGGTCTTGGGGCGTTACATCTCCTCGTCCCCCAAGCCATAAATCTGGAGCAGGGGGTACGGATCAATGCTACCTTCTTGACTCAAAATCTGGGATCTATAGGCATCTGTCATCTCTAGTCCTGAACTGTGTATGCACACAATATCTGTATCCGTCAATTCTAAATCAGTGTCAAGTTACATACTGAGGTGGGTTTTTCCCCCATCCCTCCAAAAGTCATAAAACTCGAGCTTTTGAAAAAAATCTTTCTAAAATATCATCAATCGTAAAATAACTGAAATTAAACTTATATCGAAAATAACTTAAATGAAATCAGTTTGAGAAAAATGGTCCACTCACCGATTAATCTATAAGGCCCTTGATTCTTGGATGCGACTGTGAAGTCTCCTGTGGAAAATGAATTCGTACTGTATTCGAGATTGGTTAGCATTTTTACATTGAGAAGTTAATTATAATTATGGGTGTAGTGGATGCTTATACATGTCGTATACGGAATTATTAGGGCCCTTTGACTTGTTATGATGATTATAAAATGGAAAGGGATTATTTCTATCCCGCATCGCGATGCCAAGTCTAGCGCATCGTGACGCCCATGCAGCCAAAGCCAGGAAGAGAGCATGTTCTGTTTCGCATCACGACGCTAACGGTACTGTGTCTTGATGATCATCTGATCTTGCTACGCTTCTAGATGTCAAGTGTTAGGTGACGCGACACTCCCACCTTCAGGCCCGAGCCAGTAAGCCTCTGATTCATAGGCGTCACGATGTTGGGTGTTGGGCTTCGCAACGCTAAGCCAATTTCCAGGGCCTAGCATAACTCTTCCATGTCTTCTTGACCAAATGCATTCTCAATACTTCTACCTTACATCCATTACACAAGCCACTATATTAGGCTTTAATCTTCATACACACTATACCAATACACCAACATTAAAGCAACATTTTAATCTCATAATTCTCATTAAGGATTTCCAAACTTTGAGCACTTCTTAATACACTCAATTTCTTAGTTCTTTATCCATCTAGATGCAATCCCTAGCATGCTACTAACATCAATATAGCATCATATCATCAAAATTTCACAATCCAAGTTTTTGGGTCAAGTCTTCTAGGCTTGATATCATTCTTCCTTGCTTGTGGTGGAATAACTTGCATTTTTTTTCTCTTGGGTTTGGGTGAGAAAATGGTTTCCCCTTCTCTCTTTCTTCTCACAAGTTTTTCTTCCCTTTTCTCTCAAATATTAAAGATGCTTGAATATTGTCTCCTTTTTATACTAGGGCTATTTGTAAATGATTTAAATGGAGAGAAATATAGAAACTTTGAGAAATTTGGAGATTTTTCTAGATTGGTCCTCGGGTACTATTCATGTGAATTTTTAAGTTACATTTTTGACCTATTTCTGGTTTGAATTTCAAAAAATATCCAATGCGGAAGTTGTAGGTCTTGATCATATCTTTCCGACGATATAGAATTCATAAAAATCGGAGATCTTATGAAAAACTTATGGCCCAATTACCATAAGTTATCCGGATTTAATCTTGGAATGAATTTTGTATCGGAACTGTGAGAAATTTGTCGAATGTCCCAAACAGTCATTTCATGAATGTTACGTGTTCGAACATGATTTATATCTTGTATCATACCTTCCTTAGCATACCTTCCTCAGCGTAATAGTCATCAAGATTACCGGGTGTTACAATACTAGGATTAGTAACATGAAAACATAATATATATCATTAACATACTTGTGTAAATTGTAAGTCTAACGTTAAGTCAACTTAAACGTAACTTGCAAAACACTTAAAGTTCAAACATAAAATTAATAATATCCACTCACTGAACTGACGTCAATTCCTACTTTATGTGCTAGCACGAGGAACTGGTTGTGATTTCCTGCGTAGAATTTATAAACATATGATAGGGGTATGGTTAGTATTTTTGGGTGGGTGACATGATACGTGTGGCCTTTCTGACATCAAACCATATAACGTTAACTGACATCCTAAGACGTGACTTAAGGCAAACTAAAATGGATCCGGGGGGTGGATCCACTCACCTTTATCCATGTCAACACCAAATCTACATAATACTACATATTAGTCAACATATTACATGACCTATTACGCCCAATTTAAACACTCAAGCTCATAGAAATAATAAGCCCCAAACCTAGGGTTTTTATTCCAACCATTGCTACTACAAATCATGGCAATCTACATCTTCCTAAAGACAATCAACTATAAAATTGACTATACCATGCTTTATTGACATAAATCATGTTTGGGTTTTCCCATGGGTGTTGTTGTACTAATAGTGTCATTAAACAACAAATCAACATGCTTCAACCAAATCAAAGGACAAAACTAGAAAACTACATTTTTTTTTTAAAACATAGAAACCAGAAAAACCTGATGAATCCAAGTCGAGATAATACTATGTCCTTAAGAACTTATTAGCCTCCGTCTTTGGTGCTTCACGGATTCGAATTGGCCAATATTCTCCCAGGATAACTTGGTTGTTTCTTGTTCAAGGAGCACTCCTTAACAAGTATTTGAACTTGGAATATGGTGGAACTCTCTCTCAAAACAAATGGAAAACTTGACTAGTAAATTCGGATTGTCTTCTGTATATCTTAAATGGACATAGAGCCTCCTTTATAAAGGCATGGAAGGGTGCCAATGGGGCACCCCTTGGGGTGGGGTACAACCCTCCAAAGGGTTGTACCCCTCTCATGCACCCATTGCATCCAAAAGACATATATATCCTTAATGAATATTTAAAGAATTTCCAACAATCCCCCACAATTCTTCAAATATTCATGTAGACACTTGAGAGAGTTACCATGAACTAAAGCTGCATCGAAATAGGTAGTTTTCTCCTTGAACATTTCTTAGTGAATGATGATCGGATTTACTTGGTAAACCAATGACCCGTAGTCTTGAATTGTTCTGCCGTTGGTGTAAACCAAGACAAATTCCAACATACAGCTTTACTTCAACCATTTTCCCATTCTACGGTTGTGTTCATTTCGGCCCTGGACAACGGTCCCGGATTCATCAAGTACTTTAGGGTAACCCGCCTTTAAAAGTTCCCATGGAAGCGGCCTCACTTCTTACTTGAAATAGGTGATCTACTATGAAGAGGTAATCTGTCTTTACCCTCATTAGGACTCGTCTCCTAATATAGTGATCATTAAAAGCCTTAGCTTACCCTAACCAATGACAGACAGCACTCATCGTCATTATCGGAATGGTAAAGAGTACAAAACTCTTCAGTGCTTTTTTTGAATTGCACAAAGTTTCAGTTGTCCCTTTTGAACCTAGATCTTGGGATCTCCAGTCAGCTAGGTTGGGTTTCCACAGTGACAATTCTTAATTTATAGGCTTCAAGCCCATTCCCCTCGATGAATTCTCAACTTGCTCTCGAGGTAAACCTTTAGTTAGTGTATCCGCTAGGTTTTCCTTCGACTTGACATAATCGATCATTATTATGCCACTTGAGAGCAGTTGACGTATGGTATTATGTCTCCGACGTATGTGTCGAGACTAACCATTATACATTGTATTTTGGGCTCTCCCAATAGCCGATTGGCTATCACAATGTATGCTAATCGCTGACACCGGTTTGGGCCAACTAGGAATATCCTCCAGGAAGTTTCTAAGTCATTATGCTTCTTCCACTGTTTTGTCTAACGCTATGAACTCTGATTCCATAGTAGACCGGGAAATACATATTTTCCTCGAGGATTTCCATGACACGACTGCATTACCAAGTGTGAAAATAAATCCACTCGTAGATTTGGAATCCACTGTATCAGATATCCAGTTAGCATCGATGTATCCCTATAGTACAGCAGAATATCTCTCGTAATGTAGTCCATATTTTGAAGTTTCTCTCAGATACCTCAAAACTCTTACAATGGCTTTCCGGTGGTTATGTCCTGGATTGCTCGTATATCTACTAAGCCGGTTCACAGCTTGAGCGATATTTGGTCGTGTGTAATTCGTGAGATACATCAGACTTCCAATGATTCTCGAATACTCTAATTGCGATACGCTTGAACCAATATTCTTTGATAGATGAAGAGTTATGTCTACAGGGGTTCTAGCCACATTTAGATCCCCTTTGATATATTTATCAAGTATCTTCTCAATATAATGAGTCTGAGATAATATATATATGTCTGAAGTCATAGAAATCTTAATTCCTAGGATTAAATCAGCTATTTCCATATCTTTCATATCAAATCTGCTGGATAACATGTTTTTGGTAGACTGAATCATTTCATGATTACAACCAATTATCAGCATATCGTCTACATAGAGACACACAATGACATATCCTTTTTGAGTTGATTTGGTGTACACACATTTATCACACTCATTGGTTTTGAACCCACTTGACAACATTTCTTTGTCAAATTTCTCATGCCATTGTTTAGGTGCTTGTTTTAATCCGTACAAGGATTTTACAAGTTTGCACACCTTCTGTTCTTGTCCAGGAACACTAAACCCTTCTGGTTGCTCCATGTAAATCTCTTCATCCAATTCACCATTCAATAATGCCCTCTTTATATCCATTTGATGTATTTCAAGACCAAATATAGATGTTATGGCTATAAGCATTCTTATCGATGTGATACGAGTCACTGGTGAATATGTGTCAAAGTAATCAAGGCCTTCATTTTGTCTATAACCTTTTATAACAAGTCTTGCCTTATAATTATCTATTGATCCATCTGTTTTCATCTTCCGTTTGAATATCCATTTGTAGCCCAGCGGCTTACAACCTGGAGGAAGATCAACCAACTCCCAAGTATGGTTCTGTAGGATTGAATTAATCTCACTGTTAATAGCCTCTTTCCACAGAGGTGCCTCCGGAGAAGACACAGCTTCTTTATAGCTTTGAGGTTCATTTTCTAACAAGTATGTCAAAAAATCGAGACCAAATGACTTAGACGTTCTAGCTCTTTTGCCACATCTAGGCTCGATTGTCTCAACATTTGCACGTTGATCTGATTTTTGGTCAACCTGATCACTATCATTGATAGTATCAATTTTTCTTTTGAGAGACTCTGTTCTTTATCTTTCCTTACAATGAAACATCTCTTCAAAAAATGTCGCATTCCTTGACTCAATTATCATATTCGGATTGATGTCAAAAATCTCAGACTTATGTACCAAGAATCGATACGCACTATTGTTGCGAGCATATCCAATGAATATACAGTTAACCGTTTTGGGTCCTATTCTAACCTTCTTAGGTTTAGGAACCATTACTTTGGCAAGACGCCCCCACACTTTTAGGTATTTGTAGGAAGGTACGAAACCTTTCCACAACTCATATGGTGTCTTGTCCAATCTTCTGTGAGGAAGCTTGTTTAGAACGTAGTTCGTGGAAAGCAAGGCTTCCCCCCACAAGTTCTGGGGTAAACCCAAACTCGTCAACATGATGTTCATCATTTCCTTCAATGTTCGGTTTTTGTGCTCCGCAATTATATTCTGTTGAGGAGAATAAGGAGCAGTGGTTTCGTGAATAATTCCGTCCACATAACAATATTCACCGAATGGTGAAACGTATTCATCACCTCTATCACTCCTCATTCTTTTGATTTTCTTGCCAAGTTGATTTTCAACTTCGTTCTTATAGTGTACAAAGCTCTCAATAG
This sequence comes from Zanthoxylum bungeanum, assembly GCA_019454045.1. Taxonomy (NCBI): domain Eukaryota; kingdom Viridiplantae; phylum Streptophyta; class Magnoliopsida; order Sapindales; family Rutaceae; genus Zanthoxylum; species Zanthoxylum bungeanum. The sequence continues at coordinate 21,135 of SKCR01051239.1, read as the reverse complement.
CTTCAGCTTTGCTCCTCAGCAAGTACACATAGCAGAATCTTGTGATGTCATCGATAAAAGTGACAAAGTACTTTTTACCGCCTCTTGTTTGCATAATATTCATGTCACACACGTCAGTTTGTACAAGTTCTAAAGGTTCAGAATTGCGTTCCACAGAATGAAATGATGTTCTATGCATTTTTGCTTCAACGCATGCCTCACACTTATGTTGACTATCAATTGCAAATTTAGGTATAAGGTCTGTGTTAATTAATTTACGCATGGTATCATAATTAACATGTCCTAACCTCTCATGCCATACATTTTGTGACTGAATAATATAAGCATAAGTACTAGCTTTATTAATAGCACGATTAACAGTCATTACATTAGTTTGAAAAGGCCCTCAGTTAGGTAACATTTTCCTACATACATATCATTTTTTGTCATTACAAACTTATCAGAAACAAATACAAGCTTAAAACCAGCCTTACTAATGAGAGATCCTGAGACTAAGTTCTTCCGAATATCTGGAACATTCAGTAAATTCTTAACATTAGCTATTTTCCAGATGTCATCTTCAGAACCACTGTGCCTTGTCCAACCACCTGAGAGGTAGACGAGTTTCCCATTGTCAGATTATCGCCGCCATCGACCTTCTGATACAAGGAAAACATCTTGGTATCTGCACAGATATGACGAGTAGCCCCAGTGTCTACCTACCATTTTCTCGGATTCACAACTATGTTGACTTCGGTTACCACTGCGGATAGTTCCATCTCAGAGATCTCATCAGTCAGCTGCTCTCCTTCAGTGACATGGGCCTCATTTTTCTTTTTCTTGCCCTTGTCCTGAGACTTCTTGTTTCTGCAGTCCTTTGACATATGACCGCTCTTTCCATAGTTGTAGCATTTCCCCTTGAACTTCTTGTTCGAAGAATCAGCTCCAATGTTCTTTCTCTTCTTGCTACCCTTTACACCCTAAATGATATTGGCCTTAGACTTCATAGTCTTATAGCTGGCCTTCTCGGACATTCTGTTGTCCTCCTCAATTCTCAATCGAACACTGAGGTCTTCAAGGCTCATCTGCTTCTTTTTGTGTTTCAGATAGCTCCTGAAGTCCTTCCATGATGGAGGCAACTTTTGAATTATGGCGGCAACTTGAAACATCTCACAGAGTTTTATTCCCTCATCCAGTATTTCATGAATGATCAACTAGAGTTATCCCAATTGAGACATCATCGTCCTTGAATCTACCATCTTGTAGTCCATGAACCTACCCACGACAAATTTCTTTTGTCCGGCATCCTCAGTTTTGTACTTCTTCTCGAGAGATTCCCAGAGAATCTTCGCATAAGTCATGTCTTGGTACACATTGTATAGGGTATTGTCAAGACCACCCAAAAGGTAGTTCTAGCATAAGAAGTCTCCAGACATCCATGTCTGTTCTCGCTCTTCCTTGGCCATTTCCGATTCACCCTCCACAGGACCCGGAGGATCTTTGAGGAATTTAGCCAACTGGAGAGTTGTCAGGTAGAACAGCATTTTGCTCTGCCACTGTTTGAAATTTTCCCCACCAAATTTCTCCGGCTTTTCTCCATGAGAGATCGGTACTGTGATGTTTCCGCTAGCTATTTTTTAACTGGAAAATCCAATAGGGGTCAATTAATCTACAAAAGATAAATTGCACAATGATCAACGTATGATCTTGTTCAAAATGATATACTAGGTAACCACTTGTTGTTCTATTGGACGGTGGTTCCAATAAACACAAGTCCTTGAATTTTAACTAAAGATTCTTTAGAAAAATGAATAAACGAATATTCCCAGAGGACGAGGGGGGTCCGGAGTAACCACTTAAGTCTCTGACCACTGACCGGCGTAAACACACACGTATAACGCAAGCGCACGTATCGTTCAAGTAGTATAAAAATATTGATCACACGGGGACTTAATTTCTACTATTGCTATTAATTATTGATACTATTTATTTACAAATATCTAATTGAGGGAGAAGAGAATGATTGCTTGATTGATTTGGTTGATTGTAGATTTGCTAAATAAATAAATAAATAAAAAGACAAAAGAAAATACTAAGGAAAATAACAAAAGACACAAAGATCTAGGGTTGTGAATCATTCTAATATCTTTTAAAAGATGAAGTGATTATTTTATGTTTGTGTAATAAATCAGTTTACTAACCTGGAACACTAAATTATGCAAAAGCCTCTGTCGATGGTCAGACGCAAATACCCAGTTTAACCCAATTGAACCATATGTCTATGTCAACCAATTTATCTGGATTCATTAAGTTTAAGTTCCAATCATGGCTACCCCCGCCCGATAGGTATATTCCTATCCTGTAAGGAAATCTATTAAAGGGTTATCTATCCTCAAGGAAGATCGTGGGCTATTGAGTCTAATGCTGAAACCTAAAATCCCTATGTCTAGTTCATTTTAGATTTACCAGATCAATTTTATTAATGGCCAGTTAATGAAAAAGCATTAAGATTAAGACTCAATAAATAAATCTTTATATTACCCAAGCTATAATCTAACCCCTTATAAAACGGTGATATTAAAAGTCATCACAACCCCAGATAACTAATTTAGTTACAACACATAACTAGAGGTAGTAAAAACTTAAAAGTAAAAGACATAAAGTAAAAATACTGAAAAGTAAAAGACATAAAGTAAAAGCTGAAAAGTAAAATAAAATAAAATGCTAAGGTAAAAGGAATTACTTTTACTATTTACTATTTTAGATATCTCCCATAAAATAATATATAAACTTGTGATTCTATTTCCAACCAGCCATATAGGCGGTAATCTGATTAAGTCAAATTAAGTCCAACCAGCCATAAAGGAGGAACCAAAATTAAATTACCAACCGACCAATCTGGCGGTATCCTTGTTTAGTCAGGTTTAAACCAGATTAAAATGAATTACCAACCGACCAATCTGGCGGTATCCTTTTTAAGTCAATATTTTAAATAGTGAATATATTATTTTTAAGGGAGATTAATATAAATAGTAACAGTAAAAGAATTACCTTTCACCCTAGCTGGGGAAGTTACCTCCTCATGGTAAATAGTAAAAATTGTAAAAAGTAAAAAGTAAAAATTAAATTACTATTATTACAAAACGTAATTAAAATTATTTACAAAAACTAAAAAAAAAAATAAAAAAAAAACTAAAAACTAAAGAATCTAGAGAGAAAAACTCTCTCTTTAGATAGAATATAAGAGAGAGAGTGGTACATCTAAAACTGAAATTTGAAGCTCTATTTATAGGCCTCGGTAGGGTTCCAGCGTCGCGACGCCAAGGCCTCTGGCGTCGCTACGCCAGCTTCTGTCGACGTGGCACGCTCTGGTTCGCCGGTTTACAGATTCTGGATAAGCTGATAAGGTGACACGTGGCGAGGTGGTTGGGCTTCAATTATTGTGACACGTGGCAGCTTCTGATTGGTCGAGGAGATTCTTATCCGCCACGTGTCAGATAAGGATTAGATACTCAATTATTAATGCTGACGTGGCGCTGATGTGGTGGTGACATGGCGACACGTGGGAAAGAGAGTGTCGACACCGTAGGATTGCGACACGTGGCACTCCCTGATTGGCTGATGATGACGTGGCGGTGAGGTGGCAGCTTGACTTGGTCAACCTGGTGATGTGGCTGATGACGTGGAGATGACGTGGAGTGACACGTGGCACACGTGGCGATGATGACTGTCGGCACCGTAGGATGCTGACACGTGGCACGACGCATGTTAGCAGATCGGCTGTGATGGTGACACGTGGCACGGCGCACGTTAGCAAAGTCAAACTTTTCTCAGATTCTGATTTGGGACCCGGCGCACGTTAGGCTTCGCGACGCTGAAGGTCTTGGCGTCGCGACGTGGGAATTTACCAAAATGCCCTTTTCGTCCAATTTTCACTGTTTTGGCCCAAATCACTTCCAGAATGTCCTGATACTTTATTTATCTACAAAATAACACAAAACACATCAAAATATTCACAAAACTCAATAAACTATACAAAATATTAGGTTAAATGAGTGGGAAATAGTGATAGATTTACCACTCATCAACCACTTAGGCTCTTATCGCCTTTTTGACAGAATATTCTTTAAACACTTTTTCACAAGGATCTTTTAGCAATTCAAATCCAGAATTACACTTCTTTAATTGCACAAATAATATACGATATGTGTAGATATATGTGTAAGTGTCAATCAAGATTGGATGGAATTTTTTGTGTATGATTACACTTTAAATTCTCACCCAAGTATGCAACACACAATCAATTTCAACTTTATCACTATATGTATGCTTGTGATAATGGAACAACCTAATAATAACTTAAATCTATACTACCAAGATTAATGTGTTACAGTATATGATTTACTAAGTTAATATCAATCTAAGTTTGCAGTTTATAATAATTACAGGACGATTTCGTTAGTGTCGCGTTCATATCTACGTTCGAACAAGATTGTCCAGTGTGTGTGCGTTCGTGTTGCATTTGACAACGAGTTCGAACGAAATGTTTCCAGAGAATTCATGTTCGAGTAGCGTTTGAAAACGCATTCGAACGGAATGATTCTAGAGAGTTCACGTTCGTATAGCGTTCGAAAACGAGTTCGAACGAAATAATTCCAGAGAGTTTGCATTCGAGTTGCGTTTAGTACGCGTTCGAACGTTCTTAGGCAGAAGGCTTGCGTTCGAGTTGCGTTTGAAGACGCGTTCGAACGTTCTTACGAAATTTTAGATTTAAGTCTTCCCGTTCGTCGGGCGTTCGAACGCCCTACGGGCTTTTCATGCACAGTTCATATTTTTTCCAGAAAATTTCTAACCTAGCATGCAAATTACTATCTAACAACACTAGTGTAATAAGTTCTTAAGATTGTTGTACTAATAGTGTCATTAAACAATAAATCAACATGCTTCAACCAAATCAAAGGACAGAACCAGAAAACTACATGCAAAACCCTAAAACATAGAAACCAGAAAAACCTGATGAATCCAAGTTGAGATAATACTTGTCCTTAAGAACTTATTAGTCTCCGTCTCTGGTGCTTCACGGATTCGAATTGGCCAATATTCTCCCAGGATAACTTTGTTGCTTCTTGTTCAATGAGCACTCCTTAACAAGTATTTGAACTTGGAATATGGTGGAACTCTCTCTCAATACAAATGGAAAACTTGACTATTAAATTCGGATTGTCTTCTGTATATCTTAATTGGACATAGAGCCTCCTTTATAAAGGCATGGAAGAGTGCCAATGGGGCACCCCTTGGGGTGGGGTGCAACCCTCCAAAGGGTTGTACCCCTCTCATGCATCCATTGCATTCAAAAGACATATATATCCTTAATGAATATTTAAAGAATTTCCAACGTGTGTAAATGACGATCTTGAAGAATCATGTTAAACATATGATAAATGTTAGGGAAATAATGAAAAACTAACTATTCAATGAGCAATTCTTGAGAAGACAAAGAAAATCAACACCTAAAGCCTCATGTTGCTGTGAAAAAGGAAGAAGAATATGGGAAAATTTGGATGTTAGGTTCGTGAGATTAAAGAGAAGAAAGAGAGTGGAGTGACCAAAGTTAACCACATATTTTGATATATTCAAATAAAATAATGGTCTTTTAAAAAGTCACATGTTAAAATTGTGTTATAAAATTATCACAGTGCAGTGGTTCTGATTTTGAGCCTAATTTTGACTTAACACCATACGAAATTTGGAAAATTCTCGACACAAAGGTTGTATATCTATGTTTAAGATTTCCAACGATACTGAAATCATTGGAAAATAATACTTGTAACTCAATATATTATCAAAATACCGAAGGCTGTTTATGAGTGTTATGACGTCAAACTTATATAGAAACTGAAAAATTATCTCGAACTTTCGATAAGGGTTACGTGGATGATAGTCCCACAAATACATGACTGTGTGCATAATAATATCTCATGCATGTACATAATGATCATGATAGACATGTCACAATAATCGGAGTGTTACAAAAATTTATTACAAATTCTAATATCCTAAATAAAAATATTTTAATTAATTATCTTTAAAAATATAACTAAAAAATTACCGGCAATATATGAGATATATAAATTTAATGCTCTTTTTGAGGCACTTTATTTTATTTTTTTATATTTTAGTATGGTTAAGTAATATTTTTTTGATAAATAAGCTTTGAATGAAAAAATTAGCATGTCTTAGATATTGAACTTATAATATACATGTCATCATGTCAAGTTATATATATATATATATATATTAATAACAAGAAAATATTAATTAACAATACTTAAATGAAAAAATGGCTAAAAAGGTATACTCTATTTTATTTTTTATTTTTAAATAAAAATTTAAGTCTTTTTCTTATCTATTGCACTATCATTTCATCCAACCTTAAATTAAACGTTTGAGATAAGTTAGCTTTTTGAGTATTAATTTATTGATATATTATTAAATTATATTCTTAGTTTTATTTTATATGGAAAATTAAATTTCTATAAAAATATTAAATGTTATAATAATTTTCCATAAAAATATTATGTTTTGTAATTTTAATAAATTTTAAATTGTTTTAATGTTAAATATAATTGTTTATGATTAGGATAAATACAAAATACGTCAAAACATTAATAAAAGAAAAATATTCCGGAGTATTATTAAAACAGTAGGGTAGAGCCTTAAACCTACACCCCCCAATATTGCCCATCTCTTCAATAAATATATTTTCTTTTTTAATTTTTTCCTTTTCGTTTCAAATCCCTCTTCATCCCTTAATAACAAAACGTCACGAAACAATCAGTAATTATTAATTGATCTGTTTCAAGTAATGGCTACTTTTGGTGCTGCTGCTGTTGCCACCAATCAAAACCCTAACAAATCCTTCGAGGTATCCACATTTATTTATTTATCGTATTTTCTTTTATTCAGCGTTAAATTTGTTGTCGGTTTGTTGTTTATGAGTTTGCCGATTGTTGAATTAAGCTGATTATGACGTTTAAGCTTAATTGTGTTTATGTGGCTCTGTTATGGAAATATTCTTTTAATTTTTAAAAAATTGGTTGTGTGTTTTTGGACAATGATTGATTAGTATACCTTTCTGATATTTATATATAATTGTGTGGTTAGTGCATATGATTATTGTGTTTCTTTAATTCTTGGTGCTTAATTGTTTGCTGAAATTGGTTTTAATTCATGATATATGGATGATGATTCAAGTATTGTGGAACGGCTTCCTGGACACGGCAACTATAAGATCTAAGTATGTATGTAATGTTAAATATGATATTTGTTTGCTTTCTTGCGTAAGGACTGCTGAAAGTGAACCAATCGTGAGGCTACTGAATACATTGCAGTTTTAATGTAAAAAGAAGAATAGATAGTATACTAATGGAATTATGAATTATCAAGGTTGCTAGTACCTAAGAGTTAATGCATTATTTTCATACAGTAGACCCAGAATGTTAAACATTTATTAGGTGAAACTGTGAAAGAAGATACATTTACGATAATTGTCCATGCAAGTGTTTGACGCACTAAATTTTCCGTGAGGTAAGTGTGTTACTAGTCATAGGTTCTTTATACTATCAGTGGATTATTGAGTACGCTTGCTTGACCTTCAATATAAAGATTGTGTTAGATAATAAGTATTTACATGAAATTTTTGAACGGCAGGTGTCTCAACCTCCCAGTGATTCTGTTTCAAGTCTTTGTTTCAGTCCCAAGGCCAATTTCTTGGTTGCAACTTCATGGGATAATCAGGTTTGTCTAATTGGACTCTAATGTTTTATTTGTACTTCCTGTTATGTTTTCCTGTTTGTTGTTTAACATCCTTGGTATTCTAATTCATCTTGTTTGAATGCTTTCACAGGTAAGGTGTTGGGAAATTTCACGCAGTGGAACTGCTGTGGCCAGTGTGCCCAAGGCATCAATATCGCATGATCAACCGGTAATCTAAAGCAAGATTTTTAGTAGTTAGAAAACCATATTTCTGCTGTTGAATTTGTGATTGCTGATAATTTAACCTTGGTCTTGTGTTTGAAATTTAAAGGTCCTGTGCTCAACATGGAAGGATGATGGGACCACCGTATTCTCTGGAGGATGTGACAAGCAGGTCAAGATGTGGTCTTTACTATCTGGTGGTCAGCCTGTGACTGTGGCCATGCATGATGGGCCAATTAAGGAGGTTGCATGGATTCCAGAAATGAACATACTTGCCACAGGCAGCTGGGACAAGACTTTGAAGTAAGATTTCTGTTTCTTCTTTTATATGAATTCAATTTTGCTGTCCATGTGGCATTTTGATTGGGATTATAAATTGCTTTTATAATTAGAAGTGCTGCTCATTTGAAATTGGGTCTAGTGCTTTCATTATATTAGAAGTCTTCATTGGGTAGCAGACTGAACTGACCTCCATACCAAATGAGCCAAGATGTGCATGTGGAAAGTTAAGTGGTCCGAGCACATGACCCTAAACAAAAGTGTATCTAACTGACTCTGTCGTGTTCAGGTGAATGAATGTAAATCTGGTGCATGATGTGTTCTGCTATGTTAAACTAATGATTATTGATGCTCAAAGTGACGTGGACTGGCAGGTGCTAGTGACTCTCAAACTGTCAGCACTCGTTTTTAAAAATATTTAATTTTTGGTAAAAGAAAAAAAAAAGACTATGATAAGTGCTTTATTACTGTACGTCTTTCTCTTTCTTTCCTCTCTAAATATGTTTGTGTGCGCTCTTTTCTTTCTCCTTTCTGGGTTTTCAGTATATCCTTTCATTTCATTTTGTTATGTGATGTGGTCAGTGACAGTTTACTGTTGAGATGTTGTACCATTTGTTTTCAATAAGCACTTTGTGGTAATTTGTGTTTAGTTCTGTCACTTGTACTCTCTTGATGTTCTTGTATTTCGAGTTCCTTACCATCCTGTTTTTGAATATGTAATTAGGTACTGGGATACAAGGCAGCCAAATCCAGTACATACTCAACAGCTGCCTGATCGTTGTTATGCACTCACTGTGAAACATCCACTTATGGTTGTTGGCACTGCAGATAGAAATCTAATTGTCTTCAACTTGCAGAATCCTCAGGTAACGTTTTTATTCCATGAGACCATCGCTTTAATATGAAAATTAAATGGGAAAAATCTAGTGCAGGCAGCTGAAGCATGTTTTGAATGGCAACATCTGCTTCCACACTTAAAATTTAACTTATAGCTATCTTGTTTAATGTAGAATGGATTGATTTTCTTTTGGAATTGAAATAAATGGTTCCTCATGGAGCATCCTGTTTAAAATTCTAAAGAGTTCTGCTATTGTTGAATATTTCTTCTTCCGCTTAGTTGTCTGGCTATTTCTCAATGTCATTTTGGTTTATGTAGTATCCATGTCTTCAATATCTATTTTGAATTGAAAAATATATCAGTCTGGAATGGGTTGAATTGCTATGTCATTTCCGTTTTACTTGCTAACATTAGTCATTCTATTTCTGTTCTTACACAATGATGATAAAATAATACAGTTATTGCTCCTAGAAATTTTGAACTCTGGCTTAGGAATTTAAACTAACAGTTGGATAATCCATCATTGAGAGTTAGATTATGTTTTTCACATTACCTGTATTACAATCTGCCATATATAGCTCATGTTTATTGTCAAATAAAGGTGGTGGAGTGGTAATGAATTTTTGTTACTATTTAACTTGTTCAGATACTGAGTTGGGGATATATATTTTATTGATCTCCATTTCTTACCTTGTTATTATTATTTTTTTTGCTTCACTTATATATGACGAGTTCTTTTTTTTTTTTTTTGGAATATGTCTAATCATTGTTTACTGTTACCAGACTGAGTTCAAGAGAATACCTTCCCCATTGAAGTACCAGACAAGATGTGTTACTGCCTTTCCTGACCAGCAAGGTTTCTTGGTATGCATTCATTTATTTTGGTCTCCTTTTTTTACTTTCTTCATGACCTTTATTCCCTCAAAATATGAGGCAGAGTTCAATTTAGTAGCATACTCCTGTGTTTCTATTTCTCATCCTCTGCCAGTAAGAGGGGCTAAGTTTAGCCTCAATTTTATTATTCCTTTTTAAATATCATCAGCTTTGAGTCCAACTACTTATAATTGAGGTTACTGTCTTTTCTTTACATGTAGACTATTGTGCTTCGATTATTTTGGTTGTTGATTACGGTGTTATTATTTCTATAGGTTGGTTCAATTGAGGGAAGGGTTGGTGTTCATCATCTTGATGATTCACAGCAAAGTAAGAACTTCACTTTCAAATGCCACAGAGACGGTAGTGAGATATACTCAGTCAACTCTTTGAGCTTCCATCCTGTAAGTTTCCTTTTGTGCTTTCTGATTTCAACTTAAGCAGCATGGAAAATTCAAGAACCAAAACTCAGAAATGAAAGTATATATTGTAGTGATATAACAGCTCATTTAAGGTACCTTTCAGTCATGGCCAGTGGATCTCATCTGTTATGGCACTCTATCAAACCATGTTATACGCATTTTTTTCCCTGTATTTGTAATTTCTTTGGAGATTATAAGCATTTCAAACTCTAAACTTTTCTCCCTTTGGATCTACATATCATATGAATGTTCATCCAACGGTGGAAATGTCATTCCTTTTGCGGGGATTTAAATGCTCAGTGTAGATTTTTTTTAGGGAATATCATTGTTGATAGTTTCATTTAAGATTTGTAGAGTAGGAGCATAGTTGTCAAAGGCGTGTCTGGGCATGTCTCAGGCTCAGACTGTGACCACTGTGCCTCATGAAGGGTTAGGCTAGGCGACCTTCATAGGCACGCGCTTTTGAGACGCCTAGGCGTGCCTCATAAAAATGTGTGAGAAAACTCATACTCGAATTGACCCACCCAACCCGAAATCAAGTTGTATTACATTTCTTTAATAATTAAGATAGGTTTTGGGGTGAGTTTTAAAATTTTGACAAACACATTAATTTATATTATCATTATTTGTATTATTATAATTGTTTTTTTTTTATATATATTTTCAATGATTTCTCTTTGTTTTAGTTGATTGGATACTTATATATATATATAAGCCCTAGGATCCTTTGCGCCTTTAACAACACTGAGTAGGAGATAGATCCAAGTATTCTTTATTTTATATGGTGAAGTGCCTATATTGATTGATATTCCTCAGGATCTCATGTAATTATTTTCTGTTCAGATACATCACACTTTTGCAACTGCTGGATCTGATGGTGCATTTAATTTCTGGGACAAGGATAGCAAACAGAGGCTCAAGGTATTTTTGACTTTGGTTTATTATAAGTATAACTGTGTTATTATTGGGAATAATGTCATCCTGTTATGCCTAGCAGAAATATCTGTTGATATACATTATGATTTTTACTGGTTTTCAGGCCATGTCAAGGTGCGGTCAACCTATACCTTGCAGTACGTTCAATAATGATGGCTCTATATATGCTTACTCGGTAAATTTTTTCTTTCCCTCTTCCTAAAAGTGACTTGAATTCTGTTATCCTCCTTTTTCAACCGTAGAGATACATGCAGCTCTTGATTTCTGAATAATGGCAGGATTTTGGAAATTCACTCCTCTTTCTCTGTGCATAAATGTTAAATCTTTAATTAATGGCTCAGGCTAATTCAATTTTGCATGAATTTGTGATTCCATTTGATTAAACAACTCAAATATCTGATTCTTCCTGCAATTTTCTGATGCTTGCGTAACATATACATATTGCATTGATTTCTTGGATATACATACTTGGATTGCGTCTTTTTTCATTATAAGCAGAAGGGCATTATATAATGAGTGATATTTCAAAACTGTCTGAATTCCGCTTTAGCTGCACTTCAGTTGGCATTCCTTCTCCTTTTGGCTGTTTAAACTAAATCTAGAAAAGTGTCTTTCTAGTTCTGATTTTGACATTTCCTGTAGGTGTGTTATGACTGGAGTAAGGGTGCGGAAAATCACAATCCAGCAACAGCAAAGACTTACATCTACCTGCACTTGCCCCAGGTTCGTTAACTTTTTGTTCATGCATTATCGTTAATAACATATCTTTGGAATCAATGAATTAAGAAGATTATCATGCAAATTTGTTTTGACAATGCAGGAGTCTGAGGTTAAAGGCAAACCACGAGTTGGAACAAGTGGGAGAAAATGAAGCTTCTTTAGGCTGAGAGCAATACATATGAAGCCCAACGATGAAAATTTCTTCTATGTTTCTACCCTGTTCATTTCAGATGGCATTTTACTTTTTTCTTCCAAGAATTCATAAATGAATGAGTTGATGGTTCTTGATGTCAATAGAGAAGTCTAGATTAGGATCTAGGAATGAGATTTGTGAGAGGATCAATGTTTTCAATATCCTGGCCACGAGGTTTTTTTTTTTTTTTTTTTTTTGAGGGGGGTGAGGGATAGGAGTTAAATGTAATCCTTTCGACTTAGTGGCTTCATTGCTGATTGTGCCTACAGATTTGATCTGTCGCAATATTTGACAACATTTGTGAAAATTAGATCTATAATGTAGGTGTCTATTGATAATCCTTTTAAGCTGCTGTATTTATTGATGATTATGAGGCTGATTGAAAATCTCTAGTTTTGTTGTGTTTGAAAAGAAAAATCTATGTTTTTGTTTAGGTCACCTTTTGAGATGACACTCTTTTGCAAGTACTTGATCAAAACTTATTCGAAAGAACTTTCAGCATTGCGTTAATAAAACGAAAGAGAGTCCTAATTTTCGAAGTTGAACCAAACTAAAATTTCTCAAACCAAACCCCTTTTAGATTATAGAGAAATTTTAGTTATTGCATCTCCTTTTTCTTTCCTTGCAGGAGCAAAGTTTTTTATAGACACAAGAATTCGATATATCATTCTTTTATTTTATACTTGAAAGAAATTTGATTTCAAAAATTATCTATATTTCTATATAAAAACCGAGGAAAATTGTATTCTCTCATGCTTCTTAAAAGAAATGGAAAGCTCTCTTTGTTTTGTGGAAAACTAGCGAATAGATTACAGTACATTGTCGTGATATACGTTCATTTTGATTTAGTTTTATTGAGAACACACATCATTTAGTTAAAAGTAACGAATGTGTTTTAAGTTTACCTAGGAGATTACTAGACATTTGTTGACAAATAACAAATATTTTTTGAGTATTTTGTTGAGACTGTTACGAGTTCATGAAGCCAACCAGACAGCAGTTCACAGATACAGGAACCAAATATTGAGACCGGTAATTTTCCGTGTACTAATTTTACAATAAATTATTCTCTCAGGTGATTTAAAACTTGACCATGAATATAATAATAAATATTCAGCCTATTTTACTTCAAGGATGTGAATCCGAAATCCAAATCCCCATTGAGACAGCCAAAAGATTGCCGCTTGACAGCCACTGATTCTTGTTGTGAAGCTCTAGAATGCTGCACTATCAATTTCAAGATTTCTTAGAAATTTAAAGAAACCAATCACTAGCAAGATTTTGAAAAATTAACAATTCCATTTCACAGAATTATTCATCCCATTGCTACCCAGAACACATAAAAAAGAAAGCTCAGATAGTTCAGAGAAATCGAAAACAACTTACAGTTATAGACCAGGTCTAAAGCAATGTTCACCAGGTCTAAATCCCTCCGACCAAGTGAAAAAATATTCTTGATCAGATAACGCCAACAGTCCCAATCATTCTTTTATACAAGTATACCGTATTATATGCACCTGTTCTGAAGTCGAATCTTCAACCAAGGGACCATTCTGAAATCTGAATTTGTCACATCCATTCACCGCAACTTCTACATCCAATTGGCAAGGAAAAACCACTCTCTTCTCTGTCGGCCACCATTACGTATTCTTCCAATCTCAAGAGCTTTTGAACAAGTTTCATCAACTCAAACGTAAAAAACTATTAAGAGCGACAACACTTTCCCTACTTACAAGGAGGATGGGTCATTTGAGGAAGGAAATAATTCAAAAATTATACCATCTATGATGAGATAACTACATTCCACATCATAAACACTGACACTGTCATTTGTTAAGACAACAAGAACAGCAAAAAGAAGAACATGTTAAAAAGGAAACTTGGCAAAACAAGTTGAGAATCATTAAGATTATTATTGAAACACCAACTGCAATAATTTAAAAGAAATTGAAACTACAAAACCAGTCAAGGTTTCAGTCACAATGCAACAAACAGAAGAAGTCACAACTAAAACAACAATCTTTTGCCAAAGTAGACAAAGAAAAAACAGAGGTTCACACTTGCATAGTCTGCAAATATCCATTGATCTTCTCCCAATTATTTTTTTAATTAGTCTTTTCATTCTCGACACCGAGACCATACAGTACACCTGCATACTTTTTTGCGCAGCCATTGAAGAAGGTGTCCCTCAACTTCCTAAAGGTGCATGAAGTAAGCAAACTATCTGAACCTACTTGATGACAATTCCCAACTCTTTCTACCTCCAACAACTCAGCAAGCTCGTTCAACCCACAGTGAAGGCTGTTGCAAAACTTCATCAGATGCTTGATATCATACACCATAGGAAAATATATGTTGATCAATTGAAAGAATTCCACTCGAGTCTCCGGCAACCTCTGGCAAGTCAACAACTTAAGCAGGCAACCAAAATCACACCCGCTATGAAACGTAACCCAATGAACACTATCATTCAACACAATCCCTGAAGACAACAAAAGCTCACGAAACCGGTTTACATCAATACCCTTCTCATTATCTTTCTTAAAATCAATCCCACTCTGACGAGGCAACTCAACCAAATCACTCGGAAATATATCTTCACCTAAATTAAACTCACGAAAATTGAACTGCCAAATGCAAAACTTGTCAGTCCCACAAGTAGGCAAATTCCCATTTTCATCGGAAAACGTTAAACCCAACTGAATCAACTTCAACATATCAACGTTATTCTTCACAGTTTGATAGTTATAATCATTAATATCCTTAAAAGCTCCCACCGGCCGCAAAACCACGCCGGGGAACTCTGTATCCATGGCTATATAATTAAAATCATCAACAATTTCACGAATCAAAGCAAATTCCTCTTCGAGATTATCATTCCACACCTCTCGAAATTGAATTTCATCGCCCTCGGGCAAGATCGACATTTCCAATACACCAAATTTAAACCTAAACTAACCAAATCCAACAACACTGACCCAACAAGATACTAAAGCACCCAGATCCGTAAACAAAGCATAAGTAACTCGAAACCTCAAAACCTGAACTGGATTCTCCCCGCTGGATTAAACGTCACCGTTAAAGCAGACCTGTAAGAGGAAATGGGAAAAAATTAGATTTTTTTGAACCCCTAATAAAGAAAATTAAGTGAAGGAACGATATCTGACCTTGGATTGAACAAACTAAGACTTGAAGTGAACAGATCTTGAGCTTGTGAATACTGATTTTGTGTTCTTTGAATATGAATTTTTAGGTCAACGAAAAGCGAGGAGAGATGAAGACCGAGTGTTTTGAACTCGTTGCTTTGCCTGATAAGACGGGTAAAACAGTCTTAAGTGAACTTCCTAAACGTCACCGTTTTTTCAATACACGTGTTGAAACAACAGCGTAAAAAGCACTAAGTTCATACTTTACAGATTTACTCGGAGTTCATTTATTTCATCATATCATATAAAAACTTGATTATATTTTAGGTAAACATTATGTAAATACTACAAAAACCGAAATATATCAAATAATTGCTTTTTTTTTTTTATGTATTTACAAATACATATGTAAGAATGTCGTCGGGTTTGTTTTTATTTTTTTTAATATATGAGCTGATATTGTGAGTTTGCTCTTGTAATTATTTATTGGTTCCGATGATTTTATAAAGGTTATCAAATCTATATTTTCATATAAAAGCTGAAGAAAATGATGTTCTCTCATGCTTCATAAGAAAAATGGAAAACTCTCATTATTCTGGGGAAAACGGGTGAATACATAGTCATTCATTAAATAAAACAATGGATAAAACTTAAAAGAAATTTTAGATTATAGATAAAATTTAGCTATTGCGTCTCTTTTTTCTTTCCTTACAGGACCAAAGTTTTTTAGACACATACAAGAATTCAATATATCATTCTTTTATATTATACTTCAAAAAAATTTGATTTCAAAAAGTATCTATATTTCTATATAAAAACTAAGGAAAATGGAAAGCTCTCATTGTTTTGTGGAAAACTAGTGAATACATACTCATTCATCAAATGAAGCCATGTATTAAACTTATCTTTTTTCTTTCCTTACAGGACCAAAGTTTTTTTAACAAATGTGTTTTAAGTTTACCTAGGAGAGAGAATTCAAGGCATTTATTGACAAATAACAAATATTTTTAGGTATTTATTGAGATTGCTGAACCATTGAATGTGTTATGACCATTGACTTCCTTCTAATTGCTTTTCCGGATATTAATTATCCAAGACGGATTCACTAGAATAATGTCGGCGTCAGCAAAGAACTTAAATATTGTAACTTATGTTTATGTTTTGTAAGGTGAAACCTTTGAGATTTTGTTTTGTTTTACATTTGGGGTGCTAAAAATTGTGACTCTCTGTTATTTTTTCGGATTTTTCGTTTAATTACCAAATGTATTAATTTCAGTATACATATTTGTTTTGTTTGTTAAACTTTAATTACATGATATACTAAGTTCGCCAAATGACTTTCTTTCGCTCAAGTACCTTGTTTGGCAATTCAATTGAAAATTTTTGTGGGTTTGTTGGGTTTTAAACTAGATTTATATGTTTATAAGGATCATTGAACTTCTTATTTGATTTGGTTCAAGGATTTAATTTGTTATGTACTTTCCACATAAAGACTTGACAAATTATGTAGTAATAGTTTAACTTGGCTTAATTTAATTTTTTTGCATATTGCATGATGTAATTCAATTAGTAAGATTGTTGCTCATATTTCCCTTGAGCTCAAATTATGAAGGTCCTGATCCAATTACATCAAGCATTGAAAAATGAAGAAGTAAAATTAGAACAACAACTACACTAAACATTGAAATACTCAAATTAAGATTATAAGAAAAAAAAATATGAAGAAAAATTTCAAACTTAGCTAGAAGTTTGTTTAACTGTGTAAATCAACTTGCAACATCTTCATAATAATAAATAGATGAAAATAGCCAAAATAATTCATAAATATATTTTATTCAAATTAACATGCGCATCGCTCGGATTCCCGACTAGTACATATAAAAGTTAAATATTTTTAAATCTTCTCATTGGACTACGTGACGACTCACTATCAAATTATAAAATTAAATTAATAAATCAATTAAATAAAAACCTATTATAATAAAAATACATATTATAATTTTATAAGAACTATATTATAATATGAAAACATATTATTGATGAAGTTGGTGCTTGGAGTGCTAATCCGAATTGTACATTTTATTATTTATTAATAAAATAACTATATTTTTCATTCCATACCTCATTAATGATATTGTCATTATGCGTATTAGATTGATGTATAGATATGCTAAGAATGACATCGACCTTATAATAGTTTTAATACTAGGTGTAAACTATTCTTAAAGTAAATATTCATAATCTTTGGTTTTGGAATACGGTCGAATTCCTATAACATAAAAGACTAGCACATGTCGTATATTGGAATTGGAGTTCCAATGGTTTAACGCGATGTACCATGAGTTTTGGAAACTCGTATAGACATGTGGGTATTCGTTGGAGCAAATATTGAATGACTCACAGATGATTCCTAATAGTTGGATGTACACATCTGTTGGAAAATTATGACTCATAGCGTCACTATTTGTACAGATCACGGTGTTGTTGTACAAATTAACTATGTGACAAAGGAGATTGCACTCTTATCATTTGTGATTAGATCACCTAGATATATAAATGATAAGAGGTCCTTGTGATTTGTTCATGGATTGAGAATGATATGAGACAGTATCAGTCCACGAATGATAAATCATTAAACATCCCTAGTCAGAGCATTATCGAGATTGGACATCGATGAATGCGTAAAAGACTAGTATTACACTTGTGCGCGTTGTGAGGGCACAACATCATAGTTCTCATATATTTGGGTATAGGATACTCATGCGAGTGTAATAGGAGGTTGTGTTTCACCGATGGTAACAGCTTCGCTCTGGATAAGACCCCCTCGGAATTCCATTGGTAGTATGACTATGTGTCTATGGAAATCCGAAATCAGGGTAGGTGTATTTGGTCTTAACTTGAGACTTGCACCGCTAATACTTGCGACAATCAATATACTTTGGTTGCGGTCGTCCAGCGCTTTAACAGGTTCTGTGTACGCCAATACTGGGTATATTGAGAATCGTAGTGTGTTGGGTGTGATGTCAAGACGAAAGTGTCACTCCAGTCATATGGAGTTGATGATCGCGCAGGGATACAGAACTGGTTCTCTATATAAGGTTGCAACCGTCGGGATAATATGACTTGGTCATGATTATCCGATATTAAAGAGACTAGTTGCTCGTAATCCGATATATGCTTCGTACAGGGCAGACACTGTACCAGCCCCAGGCCTCGCATGTGATCATCCGATACTGGACAGAAATACACAATACTACGTATACTACGCCTGATACATATCCTTTATTCCTGTAAGGATATTTCCGAAGAATTGGGTAGGCATGACGCTTTGCTATAGGCCAACCTTGTCTTGTAAATCGGTAAAACGTAGTACGAGGTACTTACATGTTCGGATAGTCCGACGACCGAATTTATTACCAACATATCCGGGGATCTCATGGGTCGCTTCCCAAAGATTCACCGATGACGTATGACTCGTACTTTATATTAATCTGGGATTAATTAGAAGAGAGAGAAAATTAATCTGTGATTGATTGCGAAAATATTTTATTTGGGATAAAATATCATTTAAGAAAGAGAACGATTAATTTGGAATTAATCGACAAATTAATATATTTGATATATTAAACGAAATTGGATTTCGACGCGGAATTAAAATTAGATTTTAATTCGGGCGAACGAATTAATTTAGAACTAATTCGTTAGCGACGTGAATAGTGATTTCGCTAGGCGTAATCATTTAATTACGACACAACGGAAAATTTGTTAATTTGGAATTAGCGAACCCGAGCCCGAGATTATTTGCGAGCGCATTCGCATTTCAAATTCGAGTGCGGCACGCAAGTCAAATCAATCGTTAAATCGTTAGTCGCATCAAGCGTCAAATCACATGTCACTTTGAGTGATGTGACACTTGATTGATTGATGTGATTGATTGAGTTGTTTGGTTAGTGAATGAGTGTGGAACACTCAAGGTTGGTGAAAGCTTTTTGAAAGCTTAATAAGACATTTATTATATTTTAATATATGGTATATATGTCTTTGATTTTGGGAAAATCAATTACAACTTTCACAACTCTTCTCTCTCTCCATTCTCACCCTCTCTCACGCCCTTGGGGCTGCTCAATTTCTTCTTCTGCAAAGGCAGTGAACTGCCGAGTATTTGAAGAAATAAAGGGAAGCAAGTGTGATTTTGTGGCAAAATCGAGAGTGCTAGCACACTCCGGGATCAATGCGAAGGTGATAGGGAAGTCCACCCATGAGCCGGGAATCAAATGACGAAGCTTGGAGCTTGGTTTCTTGTTGATTGAAGGCCGAACCAGTGGGTTGAAAACTGCCACTGCCGAACCAGTCCATGAGGCAGAAAACAGAATTTTGTTGCCCAAAGCGTCGCTCAACCGCTCGATGTAAGTATTCCGCGACTTCTCGATTGTATTCACTTATGTTTCATGCTTGATTTGTGATCCTTGGGACCCTTAGAATCTCCACAACATCACTGTCAATAGGAATCTCCTCGAGTCGAGTAGCATATGTAATCCTTTGACTATAGGATATCATTGATTTTGTGTGAGATCCTCCACACTTAGATGCCATGTATGTCAGAAACCTTTCATGGTCTGGCCTCTAGATGTTCGTTGGGTGTGGACCGATGCACTCAGTAATCAAGTGCGAAGCAAGATAGGATCTTTCGGCCCATATGTCTACCATAAGGGATTTAGGTATCCATGTTAGTAAAGTCACGATTCTTAAATCTTTGGCCAAATTCGATCACCTAGGGTGGATCACATCAGTTATGAAGAATCGCGGACATGTCAACATGAGATGTGCGTCTCTAAAACTTGACGGTGTTTCTATGTTTCCTAAGCACAACTCGGATAGCCTACGACGGAGGGATTGTTAAACATATGTGATAACCTCGACTTGTATAGTTCAGAAAGGTCGTTTGTGTTCTTCACGAATTCGGAGGTGGCCGAATTGCGTACATATTAGCTAGACTTATATGACGAACGTGTCTGAACTTAGAGATTCCCAAAATGAAATGTACTCGTTGAGCACTTGGGTAGCCGATTATTTTTGATAAAAGATAATATTCGATATTATAATTATCAACTAAGATAATCAAGTGTTATTGGATAACATTGATTATTTACTTTGACCTAATTGGATTAATTGGATTAATTCAATAATTACACAATGGCTTAATTGTAAAATCATAATTATCTCTACCATTTGAGGATATTATGGTAATTGTAAGTATGTAATAATAGGTGGTTTTGGCTTGATTTAATTGGATTAAATCAAAGTGGCAAACATTTAACTAATCCATTTCCTAATCCTTGACTTGATTTATTTGGATTAAATTAAAGTAGGAGACAATGGAGATTAGTCACACCTAATTATACATATTTGGACAAATTAGATTAAGCCCACTTAAAAATTGATTACAACTTTTATTAATTAAAAATTGTCTAAGTTTTGCTATAAATAGCAAGCTTTAGGAAGATTTTAATTACAAGTTCAAATACAAGCATAAGTAAATTCTCGAGAGATTAGCCTAAGTTAGAGAAGTGTTTAGAGAAACTTGTGAGGTCTCTAAAACATTTCATTAAGGAGAAATCAAGATTAGATATTGAAGTGAAGCTTGCTTGCGTTGGAAATCGAGATTAGATCTTGAAGTCAAGCTTGCACACCTTGAAGGTTCTCCAACGATTTCAAAAAAGGAGAAGTAGATTGGATCTTGCATCAAGCTTACTAGGTAAAGTTTGATCTTCT